>JAKTTR010000021.1:0-197528 GCA_030581575.1 Teunomyces aglyptinius
CTGGCCAAAGACCAGAGGTGTTGCCATGAACCCAGTTGATCACCCTCACGGTGGTGGTAACCATCAACATATTGGTAAGGCTTCTACCATTTCCAGAGGTGCTGTTGCCGGTCAAAAGGCTGGTTTGATTGCTGCCAGAAGAACCGGTTTGTTACGTGGTACTCAAAAGACTCAAGATTAGAGTGTCTAATTACACAACAAGAAAAAAAAACAAATAAGAAAACTAAGAAGAAAAAATTCCATTGGTTGGGGTCCTAGCGATAGGTTTAGTTCTGTGCATTATTATACATAGCTGTATTAAGGAAAGTGTAGGCTGTAGGCTGTCCAAAGTTTAGGAAATCATGTGACTCACGATCGGCAAATGTCAAGTTATCTCTCAGTACAGAAACAGAATATTTGATGCACTCCTGTTTTCAAAATAATTTATGCCAATGCAAAGTAATATGCAAAGCATAGATGAAATGTGCCTCACCCTCGGTTGGCATTGGTACCCGAAAGCTTATTTTTGATTATAATCGTTCTCCATATTCTTTTCCTTTGATATAACTCACATTGTTGTGCACTTGCTTCTAGAACAGACAGAAGAATTATGTAACATGTAGCCTAACTCAGGGTTTATTAGTCATATTCGAAACATGGGGATGATGCTGGCAAGCAAATTCGCGGTTTAGGCAATTTTTTTTTATTATTTTTCGTTTCGTATAGCTCTTCGCGGCAAAATATAAAGATAGCCAGGCCCAAGTAAAAACTGTAGATACAAGCAGTATTTTACATAATTGAATGTTGTCACTGTCAAATCTGACGTGTCCCTTTTGGGATTATGATGACATAACTCAATGTGCCCGTGATAGGCTAGAAGCTGTTCCGCCAGTTGTTATCGGGGCCACATCCCTCGTCATCCTATTGGTAAAGACGGTAGTGCTGACCACCAAAAAGAGAAGCAAGTCTTCAGAAACTCAACCACTTTTGGCTGCCACTGACGCCTACGGTGCAGTAGAGCAGCTGGACCAACCTTTTGTCTCCATCAAAGATCGCCATTTCGATATCACCCGTTTACCAGATACCAATGAAGACGGAACGCCGCATGGCAAAACTCTGGAAGTTGGCAAGAATGCATCCGAACGCTTCAGAGTCGCATTTGAATACTTTCTCGTCATCTTACAGTTGGGTCTTGTACTCTCGCTGTTTGTTGTTGTCGACTTCCACAAACACTTCAAACTCGCACCCTGTATCCCCTACATAAAAGCGTGCTTCTGGTTCTACATCTTTATCATCACCTCCATCAGAGTTGTCAACATTAAGAAGGTCAAGGTACGGATACCTAGCCTCTGGACACACTCGGCCACTATTTATTTCTTTAACTTCTTTCCCTCGGCCCTTCTTTTCAGGCTGGCCCTCATATCTCACGGCGACTTCCTGAAACTCCGCCAATTCTACTATGCTGAATTTTCCATCAATACTCTTTTGTTGGTATTGTCCTTCACCGCTACTGTTGGAGACAAACCCCTGAAGTTATACATCCCTAGCGATGGTGCCAAACCTTCGCCAGAAAACGTTTCCTCGGTCTTCAACTTGGCCACGTACTCGTGGATCGACTCTATGGTGTGGAAAGCATACAAACAACCTTTGACTAAAGATGATATCTGGGGCTTGCGTGAGGATGACTATGCTCTCTACGTTGTCAAAGCATTTGAAGCCTCCAAATCGGTTGCTAGTTTTTCCTTCAAATTATTCTACCACTTCAAGTGGTTATTTGTTGCTCAGGCTTTCTGGGCTATCTTGGAAGCAATGCTCATTTTTGCTCCCTCCTTATTGTTAAAGAAGGTCTTGGAATACGTCGATGATCCTACTAAGTATCCAGTCTCCATCGCGTGGACATTGGTTCTTTTGATGCCTTTCTTTAAGATTATTGATTCTATTGTTTCTGGTTGTTCTCTTTTCTTGGGAAGAAGAGTATGTGTCAGAATGAGGGCTATCATCATTGGTGAAGTTTATGCCAAGGCTTTGAGAAGAAAAATCACTGTGACTGATATTGAAAATGAAGACGAAAACAAGGAAACTAAAGAATCCGATGAAGAATCTAAGAAAACGGCTGAATTGGGTGCCATAATCAATTTGATGTCGATTGATGCCTTTAAGGTCAGTGAGATCTGTGGATACTTGCACTACTTTGTTGGTTCCATTCTCATGATTTTCTTCTGTATTGTCTTATTGTACAGATTACTTGGTTGGAGTGCCCTCGTAGGGTCCTTATCTATCCTTGTCTTGTTACCACTCAACTACAAGTTGGCCAAATGGGTTGGTGATGCTCAGAAAGTCATGTTGAAGGTCACCGATAAGAGAATTCAAAAGTTGAACGAAACATTGCAAAGTATCAGAATCATCAAATTCTTTGCATGGGAAAACCAATTCTTTGACAGTATCATGGGTATCAGACACGAAGAATTACATTACTTAAAAATTAGAACAGCTGTGTGGTGTGCCAGTGTGATGGTTTGGTTGATTACTCCAACGTTGATTACATTCTTTTCCTTTTACTGCTACACCATTATTGAAGGTAACACTTTAACGGCACCAATCGCATTCACTGCTTTGTCATTGTTCACCTTGTTGAGATCACCATTGGATCAATTGTCTGATATGACGGCCATCGTCATTCAATCCAAGGTATCGTTGGACAGAATTGATGATTTCTTGAACGAAAAAGAAACACACAAGTACGAACAATTGAGTCACAAGCGTGGTCCAAATTCGCCTGAGATTGGTTTTGAAGATGCTACCTTTTCATGGAATATTCAAGGAGATTCTGATTTCCAATTGAGAGACTTGAATGTCAGTTTCAAACCTGGTAAGTTAAATGTTATTATTGGTGCCACTGGTGCTGGAAAAACCTCCTTGTTGTTAGCTCTCTTGGGTGAAATGGATTTGGTCAAGGGTAAGCTCTTCTTGCCTGGTGCTATTCCAAGAGACGAATTAGTTGTCGACCCAAGAACTGGCTTAACTGAATCTGTGGCTTACTGTTCCCAAAATGCTTGGTTGTTGAACGAAACTATCAGAAACAACATCACCTTTGGTTCTCCATTCAACCAGGAACGTTACGATAAAGTAGTTGCTGCATGTGGATTGGTTCGTGACTTTGAAATATTAGGTGCCGGTGATGCTACTGAAGTTGGTGAAAAGGGTATTACCTTGTCTGGTGGTCAAAAGCAAAGAGTTTCTTTGGCTAGAGCCTTGTATTCTAACTCCAAGCATGTCTTGTTAGATGACTGTTTGTCTGCTGTCGATTCTCACACTGCCTTATGGATCTACGAAAACTGTATTTCTGGTCCATTAATGGAAGGTAGAACTTGTATCTTGGTTTCTCACAATGTTGCTCTTACTGTTCAAAAGGCCGAATGGGTTGTTGTTATGGAAAATGGGAGAGTTAAGAACCAAGGTCCATCCAGTGAATTATTGCAGTCCGGTGACTTGGGTGATGATGATTTGGTTAAAACATCTGTCTTGAACTCTAAATCCCAATCTTCTACCAACTTGGTTAGCTTGGAAGAAAAGAACTCAAACATGAAATTAAAGGCTGCTGCTATAGACAAGAAATTGAAATCCCTTGCTGAACCTACCCCTGATGAAGTTGTCAAAACAGACGGTAAATTGGTTGAAGAAGAATCTAAGTCCGAAGGTGTCGTTGGTAGCGAAGTCTACATTGAGTATGGTAAGCTTTTTGGTAGCTGGGCTGTCTGGGTTGTTATTGTCAGTGGATTCCTTGTTTCCCAGGGTATCTACATGTATCAATCCTATTGGTTAAGGAATTGGTCTATTCATTCGGAAGCTGAGGCTGCATTTACTCAAATCTCCTTGGCATCGGTTGGTACCATCAATGACTCAACTCAACTTCTGCAATTAACTGTGGTTCGTGTATTCGATAGTGGTGCAAGATTATTTGCTTCATTTGCTGATACTGCCAATACTTTTAAGAAGGAAAACTCTACGATGTATTATCTTACTGTCTATGGTATTATTGGTGTTGTTTATGCGTTTTTGGCCACATTCAGAGTGATTATTACTTTCTACGCTGGTATTCGTGCATCCAACAGAATTTTCAAGCAAGTTTTGACAACTGTTATGAGAGCTAGATTGAGATTCTTTGACAAAACTCCTATTGGACGTATTATGAACAGATTTTCTAAAGATATAGAATCGGTTGATCAAGAATTGACACCATTTGCTGATGCTGTGTTTATTTGCTTTGTTCAATGTGCTTCGACATTGTTTTTGATTATTTTCATTACTCCAGGGTTTTTGATCTTTGCTGTTATCATTGCTTTCTTGTATTATTTGGTTGGTGTCTTCTATCTCACTCTTTCGAGAGAATTGAAGAGATTCGAATCGATCACCAAGTCTCCTATTCACCAGCACTTTTCTGAATCCTTAGCTGGTGTTGCTACTATCAGAGCTTATGGTATTGAGTCCAGATTTATGAAACAAAACTTGAATGCCATCGATGCTAACAACAAGCCATTCTTTTACTTATGGGTTGCTAACAGATGGTTATCTTTACGTATTGATACTGTCGGTGCCATGGTTATGTTATTTGCAGGTATCTTTGTTCTTCTTTCCGTTGGATCGATTGATGCTGGTTTGGCGGGTTTGTCATTGTCTTATGCCATTGCCTTCTCGGAAAGTGCTTTATGGATAGTTCGTCTCTATTCCAACATTGAAATGAACATGAACTCTGTGGAAAGATTACAAGAATACCTTAAGGTTGAGCAGGAACCACCATATGAAATCAAAGAAACTGAGCCAGCCGCCTCGTGGCCTGAAACAGGTGCAATTTCCGTTAGAGACTTATCTTTGAGATATGCACCAGAATTGCCTCGTGTCATTAAGAATGTTTCGTTTGAAGTTGAGTCTAACCACAAGGTCGGTATTGTCGGACGTACAGGTGCTGGTAAGTCGACCATCATTACAGCATTTTTCAGATTCTTGGATCCAGATACTGGTTCTATTTTCATCGATGGGGTCGATATTACCAAGATCGGTTTACGTAACTTGCGTTCTGCTATCACCATTATTCCCCAAGATCCTACTTTGTTCACTGGTACCATCAGATCTAACTTGGATCCATTTGGTCAATATACTGATGCCCAAATGTTTGAAGCTTTGAGAAGAGTTAATTTGATTGGTGCTGACGAAGTACAAAATAACGGTGATGCCGAAAATAGTAACAAGTTTTTCAACCTCGATGGTCCTATCACAGAAGGTGGAGGAAACTTGTCACAAGGTGAAAGACAATTAGTTTGTTTGAGTCGTTCGTTACTAACCAACCCTAAGGTTATGCTCTTGGACGAAGCAACTTCCTCCATTGACTACAAGTCAGATGCCATGATTCAACAAACTATTCGTGATGAATTTACTAGTTCTACAATCTTAACCATTGCACACAGATTAAGAACGATTATTGATTATGACAAGATCTTGGTCATGGATGCTGGTAGAGTCGTTGAGTACGACAATCCATACGTTCTAATAGCAGACAAAAGCTCATTGTTTTACAGCATGTGTGAGAACAGTGGTGAGTTGGAGTCTTTGATCAAGTTGGCAAAGGAAGCCTATGTTAAGAAGATGAATCAAAAGTAGTAATATATTTATTTTCATATACATATTTCGAACTCTCGATTGCAAATAGGGTAGGCGAACGAGAATAAAATACAGTTTGACACGTGATCTTATCTTATCTCGAGCCACCACCACAGATTGAAGACTAAATAAGTGCTTAGTGATCTTACCTTTTAAAATGGAAGAAACGTCTATTCCTTTGGACAATATGGGAAAGGAAACTGATATTCTTGTCAATGAGTTTGAGGAATTACCACTTCTTTCTGGAGATGACTATTTGGCTCCTGCCACTCAGTTGAACGGCAACATCTCTTACCTTACTGACTTGGAAGACTTACCACAGGGCAGGCATCTTGGTTTATTTTCCACAATTGTTTTATTTGTGTCTCGGATCCTCGGGAGTGGAATCTTCAGTTTAGCAAGCGGTGTCTACGCTGATTGTGGTCAGTCTATCTTCTTGTTTATGCTTTCATGGATAGTAGCAGCAGTACTCGCATTTAGTGGCCTCTATGTGTTTTTGGAATTAGGTTCGTTGGTACCAAGAAGTGGAGGAGTAAAGGTGTTTTTGGAGTTTATTTACGAAAAACCCCATTTGTTAGCAACAGTGGTCTTTTCCATTTATTCGATAGTTTTTGGGTTTTCTATCTCAAATGCCTTAGTGTTTGCCGAATACTTGTTACATGCCATAGGAATAGAACCTACTGAAATTCGCATTAGGATTACTGGCTGGTTATTCTTGTTTGTGGTGGCAGTAATTCACGGTGTAAGTATCAACACTGGAGTTAGAATCCAAAACTTTCTCGGAGCACTCAAACTATTTTTATTGGCAGTCATGATTGGAACGGGAATCTACCTGTTGTTTCCAAGCAGCATTACTGGAATAGAGTCTAACATTGATTGGCAGTATGCTTTCCATGCAAAATCGACAGTAACTGCTTCTTCGTTTGCCAGTGCAGTCATTCGGGCAACTTTTGCATTTGGAGGCTGGAACTCAATTCATACCGTATCCAGTGAAATTAAAGACCCGGTTCGTACCTTCAAAATTGCAGGTCCTTTATCTTTGGGAATTATTGCCATTACTTATGCCTTTATGAATATGGCTTATTTGGTCGTTATTCCTTCCGAAGAATTAGCTAGCGGCGGTATTTTGGTTGGTTCAAGGCTTTTTGAAAAAGTTTTTGGACTCAGATTAGGGAAACAGCTACTCACATTTGCCATTGCTCTCTGCACCGGAGGAAATGTTTTTGTTGTCACATATACCATTTCAAGATCAATTCAAGAAGTGTTCCGGGAAGGGTATTTGCCTTTTTCTCGATTCATGTCCTCTAACAAACCATTCGGTGCACCACTTCCAGCCCTCGGAGTAAGTATGGTGACCACCACGATAGTGTTTGTCTTTGCACCAGCGGGAGATGTTTATAATTACATTGTGGCATTGGAAGGTTATATCAATCAGTATTTCATT
The DNA here is from genome assembly GCA_030581575.1 of Teunomyces aglyptinius. Taxonomy (NCBI): domain Eukaryota; kingdom Fungi; phylum Ascomycota; class Pichiomycetes; order Serinales; family Debaryomycetaceae; genus Teunomyces; species Teunomyces aglyptinius. Next base: position 7,079 of record JAKTTR010000021.1, read on the forward strand.
TTTCTGCTTGCGATTGGTATTTATATTATCAGAAGAAGGTTCCCTACCATTAGAGCTCCAATTCGGTCTTCATTGATTGGGACATTCTTGGTGGTATTGATCTCACTCTACTTAATTGTGATTCCATTAACTAGTAAGAGCAATGATAGCTTGGAAGGCTGGCCCTCCTATCCAATTGCAGGTCTTGGGTTCTTGTTATTGTTTGTGTCATTCTGGGGGATCAAATTCAGATTATTGCCTTGGATTTTTGGATATGAGTTGAAATCAGAAGAGGTCAAACTCGATGATGGTTTGATTATCAAGCAATGGATTAAGCTTCATATATAGAACAAATAGAATCGCGTTTCACGAATCGGAAATAATGGCATCAACTTTTCGAACAAAGTCACCGAACTCTTTACATTTGAGTTGATTGATAATTACTTGCTTTAGTTCTGAATTGCTCAAGTCTTGGAGATTTTCAAGTTGGATCTGGGGCAGACTATCAACCTGAGGTGGTTCTGGAATAGCGAGTACTGAAGGGTACCCCAATTGAGATGCCATTGCTTGTTGTAAGTAAACTGGAGGTAACTGTGGGAAATACGGTTGGGAAAAGTTAGGTTGTTGTGAAAATATCTGAGAGTACTGTGTATCTTGGTTTCCCTTTTCTGGTGTGGCTTCTGTTGTTGGTAACTGCAAGTCATTTTTGACACAATCCGTACATTTATCAAAAGTGTCTTGGCTGCCAAAACTAATCTGGAAACGCTTGACAATGTTACCCAGAGAATCTGATTGTTTGTAGCCAATCGAGGGGTACCGAATAAACATGGAGATTGAGTCCGTATTTCTCTCTATGATGAACCGATCCTGAATGTTAGCACATCGAGACGAAAGTATTGAAGTTCAAAAATACACATACAAGTACAGTCCCACGCCACTGTATAGTGACAGTGATTGTGTCTGGTTGTTTGTAGAAAAGAGCTTCCAAGTCAGACCGTTGAGGATAATGGAACCAATCATCTTCCTTCCGAATAGAGTATTTACGGATATCAAACAGAAACAAGTTGGACATTATGAAAAACAAGTATATCTTTTTTTTTATGGCTGCAAAAATCTCATTAATTTATATATAAAATTTATCGATCTATCTATACTTTATTCCTTAGAACAGTCTCTTCCAAACAAGGAAATCTTGACCCAGTCCAAAGTGACCAAAACTTGGTTCTTGACAGAAAGACACATGTAAATATACGCCGATCTCCAGAAGAAGAAGGTAAGAGTACCACCGGCCGTGACGTTGGACCAACCACCCCAGACCAAGTCAGCCACAGCTCTTTCAGAGCCAATGTAGGCCAATGAACCTTGATGCTGGTATTGGAAAACAGGAAGTTTCTGTTCAGCCTTGGCCAATTTCTTGGCCAATCTCTCGGTATTGTCGGCTGGACCAGGGTTGTTCAACGAGAATTGAATGGTGTCAATTTCGTTCAACTTGGCAAAGTGCTTGGCCAAATATTGACCTTCTTGGAAAGCAACTTGTGCAGTAGGCGCATACTTGGTGAAAGTACAGTCACCCAAAGCGTAGATGTTGTCGGTCCCGTCAACTAACAATCTTTCGTCAATCAACAAACCTCTTCTGGCATTCTTTTGTTCGTCAACCTTTGAGATTAAGTTTCTGACAATTTCTCTTGGAGCATTACCAGTGGCCCAGATCAATACCCCGTATGGAATATCAACCATTTCAGTAGAGCCATCCTTTTTCTTAACTTGTGCAATAACGTTCTTATCATTAACTTTCTTTACCATGGTATTGGTCTTCAAGTCGATGTTGGTATCCTGGAAAACTTGCTTGGTGTACTCCACCAATTTCTTGTTGAAGGTATTCAACACATTTGGCAAAGCTTCAATCAAACTGACCTTAATTTCACTGGCAACTTCTGGGATCCATTTCTTCAAGTCCTGGTCGATGTAATCTTGCAATTCACCGGCAATCTCAACACCTGTTGGACCACCACCACAGACAACAATTGATAACAATCTCTTTCTTTCCGGGTCGTCCTTTGGCAAAATATTGGCGGCTTCAATGACATCCATCAATCTCTTTCTGATACTCATCGAGTCACTGATTTCCTTCAAGAAAGTCGAGTGTTCAGCAACACCAGGGATACCAAAGGTCGATGGCTGGGCACCAACACCGACAACAAGATAATCGTAGTTGAGGGAAGTGGTGATTTCTTCGACCCCGGTGTACTCGGCGACGGTGGACTTGGATGAGGAGGTATCTTTACCGGAGTGACCGGAGTGGACAGTGGTAGATTGCTTAAGGGTAACGACGTTGTTGATAGGATCAATACTGGTGGCTTCTGCTTCCAAGTAAATCACTTCTCCTGGACGGCTTCTGGTAATGGATCTGACGGGTTCGATAATTGATCTTAATTCAACGGTACCAGTAGGGCACGAAGGTAATAAGGGAGTAAAAAGGAAGTAGTTTCTTGGGGAGACGATGACGACGTTGTACAAGGTGGTGTCCAAGTTCTTCAACAAGGAGATGGAGCCCCAGCCTGAACCCAAGATCACCAAAGTCTTCTTCTTTTGGCCGCTCTCAAAGGCAGGAACCTGTTTCAATTGATCAGCAGGGTTTGATTCCTTCCAGACCTTGTAGCCAATGGTAGCAATACTACCAACCACAGCCAAAGTAGACAAACCAACGGTGTATCTCCAAGCCTTTCTTAAGGGGCCGGCTTTCTTGGGAGTGGCCAGGTTGAGGGGAGAAAAGGTTCGTGTGGAGCTTGACAAAAGTCTTCTGCTCGTGCCCTTAGCAAAGCAAGTGTTAACTCTGTTCATCATGATGGAATTGGCAAGTGGACAAAGGTACAAGGACCAAACAAAAGGCTTATAACACACAGAAAAAATTTGTTTTTTTCCTTCGGTATAGGCAACTCCGATAATTAAAAGAACAAATTACATCCGTACACCAGTACTAAACAAATACAATTTCGGCCGAGGCGTAAATCCATTGGTGCCTTATCGTATTTGTAATGTGCCGAGACCAGCCAGCGGATCCGGCGTTTCAAAAAAAAAATAGAAAGGGAGCCATTGTTTAGATGGCACCACTTACTCGTTCTTCGTTCCAGCGGTTCAACTTCTCCTTGCGAAGATGGTACGATTTGCGTAGGGCGCGGAACTGGGAAAGTTCGGCAGGAAGCGACGTTTCGTCAGCCACCGAAGCAGTTTGTGCAGCAGCGATCGATTCCTGATGAATGGCATCGATGGTACGTGCAAACTTGTTTTTGATCAAGAGATCAGCGTTGAAGTTGGCTGCGAGCAGCTGGTACTGGACAACCTCCAAGTTGGTGAACTCCTGGTAGATCTGCTGGACCGCTTTGATCTGGTTGACGATCTTGACACTTACGTCACGGTAGTCACCAAGAAGTTTGGCGACAGAGGCGTGTGTGGTTTCAAGTTCATTGAGCTGGGCCACGATCTCGGCCTGCTTGGTGCGGTAAGCAGCTAGTGAGTTGACGTAGTCTTCAAGAAGCGCTGGTGTGGCGAGAAACTCATCAAGACTGGCAGCTGGAAGCGATCTAAGTGCTGGTGGAAGCGGAAACACCTCGAGATCCTCAACAGAAACGGGCGTGATACTCATTTTGGTTAACGTTTTTTGTAGATACTTTTCGCACTGAATTATTGTCAAAATAACCACCAAGTGACGTAACATTGCCCCAACATTTTGCCGCAAAGTTACCAGGTTCCATTTTTGTTTCTAAAATATACTAAAAAATCTCTTACAATTAGATGTTTGCTAATTTTTGTTTAATTTTCATTGATTTTCATTAATTTGTTAATTATTCTATTTATTCATTACTTCGTAGTTTTTCTATGCAATTTTTCAATATTTCTCTCTTCTCTCCTCTTTTGATCCGCTTCGATTCTCTTATTGGCCCATTCCCGAACCCTTTCACCGTAAAAGTAACAGAAAATAGGAAATGGAACTCCCAAAACAAGGCCAATAATTCCACACATGGTATTTGCCCAGCCGTACCCCAAACGGTCGTACATCTTTCCGGCAAATAACGGAAACGAAAACCCAAAGAGCGAGCGGAATAATGCCGCGGCTGCAACCGAAGAGGCTGCGAAACGTGGATTCATGTCGATCAAGTAACTTTGTATTGTCTGGAAAACACACACAAGTCCAAATGCAAAGATCGCCAGCCCAATCCCAGGCATAATCCAATGTAAATGCTTTTCGGCCAGCCACCCGAACCAAATCAACCCGATGGGAATAAAGAGCGACCCCACAAAGAGACATGGCAAGCGGAACTCGGGCTTCGCCACCCCTCCGTTCTGTTCAGTGAGCTTGTTGTATACCTTGCCAATAAAGTATGTCCATATAAACACACCAAGAAGAAACCCGATCCCTATAGGAATGTACATCAACCCAGTGATCCCGGTACTGAACCCATACTGGCCGTGAAAAATCTGGGGAAACGTCACAATCATCAAGTACATGAACCCATATGTGAACGCCATGAACGAGCCAAGACCCATGATCATGGGGTGTGTCAAGAGGAGTTTAACTGGACGTGTCATGGTCAACTCGATCTTGCCCCATGTACTTTCGATATCTGCAATTTCATAGATGGTGTGCAAGTTTTGGTTCCCAGTTTCACGCCGCAAACGACGGGCCTTTCTCTTGAGCAACGTGGGGGCGTAGGTCTCCTTAAAAAAGATGGTGGTGGTGATAGCCACAGCTGCATTGAACATGCACAAGACGTAGAATACCCACCGCCAGGGCTTGTGTTCGACAATAAACCCTGAACTAACAGGAGCAATAACGGGGCCCAAAAGCGGAGCCAATAAATAGCCAGCAAGTGCCGTGTTTCTGCTCTTGGCCTCAAACAAGTCGGCAATGACACCTGCACCAACATTGATCGGCACGCAACCAAACAAGCCCCCGATGAACCGACAGACCATCATTTGAGCCGTGTTTTGTGAGAAGGCACACCCCAAATTGAAGAGCAAACTCACCCACACCGAGCAATCAAGCACCAACTTCCGTCCAAACGTATCGTATTCACTCAATGGTGCGATGAGCAAGGGCCCAAGGGCCCACGCCAAAATCTGGATGGACACCACCATCGCCTCAATGATGGGTGACTCGATGTGGAACTCGTGGCTGATGGCAGTCATGGCTGGCGACAACATCGACGACGACATTGGAGCCACAAGCGCATAGAAAGACACAAACGCTACCAAGTATGCTTTGGTGGAAAAGGCCCAGTTCTTGGGATCTTCAGGGTCATCCAAGCCTTGCCATGTAATAAGTTCGGGATCGATCTTGTTGAATTGCTGACCACTGTTCTCGATCGGGATCGCAGTCTCGGGCGCATCTTGATACCAACTCTCAACATCGTCGTGATGTTCCATCTGGTCATTGGCCCTGCTCGCCAACTCGTCCAAGATCGTGTGTCTTGTGGCAGATCTTCTGAGCTCGATCTCGTCGCTTTCCAAGTCTCCGTAGATTTCTCGTACCGAGTAGTGGCTCTGGGTGTCCAGGAACCGCCTTGATGAGGAATTGGACTGCCGCCGGGGCCCAGTCCCATGGTCGTAGTTTGATACGGTGAATGCAATGGGTGCCAGTTCGTTCGACGACAGGGCACTGAGACTGCCATGGCGCTCACACACCAGTTCCAATTCTTGTTTTTCACTACTGTTATTCATAACCAATGTTTTCTGCACCGCGGATGGAGGCTGATATTTAAACTACTAGCTTTTTAGAACCATCTGCATCAGATTCGGTTACTGGCGGTTTGGAACTAAAAATTTAGTTGCCGAGACAGTTTTTTTTGCAGCAATTTTGTGCTGCAGCCTCGCGCGATCTCGGTTAACATCGGTAATGGTACATTTTATAATACATAGAAATCTTATGGTCTGATTTTCAGTTCTTGTGTGACTTGAGAAGCGATTGTTCGATCATGTCAATCGAACCCTCGACCTCGCCTGCGTCCATGCCACAACAAAGCGCAATCAACTTGCAGTACTTGCTCAATTTATCGTCTTGCGGGTACCGCGACACAATGGGCAAAATTTTCGATACCCGCGGCGACTCGGGCTGGGGCTCGGCCTTGGGCTTCGTGCGGCCCTGATCGTTTTCGTCGCTTACTGTCGGGATCTCCACTTGTTTCTCGTACAACTGTGCCACGAGCTTCTCGTTCTTGATTTTTTCATGCATCAAGTCCACCGCAAGACGGTACCGTTCCTCCAAATTATCACTGGAATCGGTAGAGCCTGCGGCCTTTAACTCAGCAGCAACCAACCGCTCAAGCTCATCAAAGTGATGCCTGTCACTGATTTTCTTGAGCGTGGATACCTTGGTCTCCAACTCGTTCTTGCGCTGCAAGAACTGGAAACACAAGTCATTGATCAACCGATGGATTTCTTCTTGAACTATCTTGTCGTGCCGCGTATCCAACACCAACTCCTGTGCATCTTGCTCCAAAACAGACTTCTCCAAATCTTCAATCAAATACTCAAGCTTAAAGTACGTCAAGATCATCTTTTGCGACGCAAATTTCTCCTGGTTCACCATCTTCAATACCTTGAAAAAGTTAAGAATCGTAGCATCTTTGTCGCTCAATTCTTTATCCATGGAATATGCCAACTCACTCAACTTTTCCGTTATCAAGTTGGATGTAGTGTTTTGTAAATTAACAGCCATTTTCGAGAAATGAAGCTGGCTTTCAAAGTTTTGCGTGCTCAAGGTATCGTGTGGCATCAAGTCCATACCATCTATCCCGTCGTCACCATCACCGTCTCCCTCTTCTTCTTTATCGAGTCGCAAGATATAGTTGTGTGACGCCAAGTAATCTTCCACAGTGTAGGACACCAAGTTACGCAAACTGAAGTTGAGGTACTTGTGGTACGATATAAATACCTTGATGCACGCTTTGTTTAAATTGTAAGCCGCAATATGGAACGCAGTGTTGCCGTCGGAGTCCTGATAATTGACAAATTTAGTTACCAAATCTTTCTTGTCGGGATCATCTTCTTGTTCGTTGTCGTCGTTGTCCTCCAGCGCTTCGATAATCTTGTCAAACAAGTTTTCAAGATAATACAGAGCAAAAGCTTCCTTTTTCTTATCCTTTTCAACGGACGAAATATGATGCAATACGGTCTTTCCTGAGTTATCTACTGAGAGTAAAGACTCGAGCAACAAGTGCAAGATCGAGGCAAAGTTTTTGAGCTGGAAAGAGTTGCTGAACTTGACCAGAAACATGAGTGGGGTTTCACCCTGGTTGTTCCTCACGTCGGGGGATATTTCAAATGTGTTCAATAAGAATTCGATGATGGCCACATTGGCCATGGAGCATGCCCAGTGGAAAATGGTATTGCCTTCGTTATCAATATGTTGGTTAATATTTATCTTTGAGATTGGCTGTGGAGGGTTGGCAATCAGGTCAGGAATGGTATTAGATCGTATTTTGTTGTCGTCCAAGAAAAAGGTCAAGAGACTGGAAAAGTATTCGGAGTATACCTGTTGTCCGTCCAAGCTGGGTTGGTGGTACTGACTTAGGCTGTAAGGGTCGTGTGTCGCACTGCTGCCGTTGCTGAGATTATGTGAATGAATGATCTTATGGAACGAGTTGCTGGGTGTCGAAAAGAGTTCCTTTGCTGTCATGAGGGTGCTGCCCTGTGAGTCTACAGGAATGTGGCGGTCGTTGTCGTTGTCGTCATCGCCGTCGCTTTCGACCAACTCCAAGTCTTCATTCTTGAGATGCATGTTCAGGGTCATGACCTGAATAGCGTCCTGTTCGGTGTCCTGGCGCTGGAGCAGCGGCTTGAACGTTCCTATGCTGGGTCCGCTTATGGGCGTGGTATCGGAGTGCTGGAGCGAGGGTTCCTGTCCCACGAGCGTGACCCGTTTCGGTCTGCCTCGTTTACGGGGCGGTTCGCCCGCGGCAAGGGACGAAACACTCTTGGACTTGCGAGCTGGGGCGGACAAACTCGCCTGGCGTTTGGCGACGTTAAGGGCAGATGCGTGGTTGTGTTTAGGTGCTGGAGGCGGCGTGTCGGACTTGCCTTCAATGTACTGGAACTCAAAGATGGGCCGCAACACGTCAAACACGCCAAAGTTGCGGGCTATTTCTGCACCAAGGCCCAAAGGCACATAGGTGCCTTGGTATTTGCCGTATCCGCCCTGGACTTTTTCGTGGATGCCTGTCTGGACGTCCTTTTCAAGGATACGTGTTCGTTTTGCTTTGGGAAACTTTGCTATCTTGAGAATATGTGTGGCGTTAATCCATGAGTCCAGTTTTCTTCTCATTATGGGTCCTTCTGTCGTGACAAACTCAAAGACCGGCACGTTGGAGTACGTAGCTGAATATATCTGGGTGTTGGAGGACATGATCCCAGAAAAAGGATGGGTAGTGTTGGAATTGAGTGGCTAAGACGTAACGGACAACAGGCAACAGCAATTGGCGGTTGGGGGATGGTGATTGTTTTGTTAACCAAAGACTGGGTGAGTGAGGGTGTGTGCAGGAACGAACCCGATGGGGAGACAAATGCGTAAATTCTGTGCCTTTTTTTTTCTCTCTCTGTTCTGTCGTTTCTACACTCTCTACAGTATATAAATGCCAATTTTATTATCCGTGTCTAAGACAACATTAATCCCCAAAGTCGGTACATCACCACTGTCAGTATGGCGAGCATGACCACCGTCACACATGTCACATGTAGTCTGAGCTCCGATAGCGAGGAGCGGGTCGAGAGGTCTTCTGTAAGTGGAATGCTGCCCACATGTTCGGCTGCCTGCAAACACACTTGTCTGCGATGTATGATCTGGCAGTCGTGGTCGCTGATGTTGCGTTTTAGTATCGCGCGGCCTAAGAAAATCTCGGTATATTTCTGGATGCCCGGATCGAACGCCAGGAACGCCGCGCTGAGGATGGTGGTTTCGCGTTCGATTCCGCTTGTAATCTTTTCGATCTTGCGGAGCTGCTTGACGATGGGAGGCGTAAGATCTCGGATTCCCACCACGTCGTCGGTGATGGTCGAAAGCGTAAAGAAATAGTCGGCTTTGGTAAAACTACGACACACCTCTTGTGTCTGGCCCGTGAGATCGGGGATATGAAGTTTCTTAAGGTTGTTGAACGACGTGAAAAAGAGATCGATGCAGCAGAGCGTACGTGTGACCATATCAAACGTGTCTAGGCACGCACCCAACACCAACTGACACACGGGCTTGATCTTGTGCTCGTAGTGTTTGTCTTCCCAGGTCCCAGCAGAAAAGCTGAAATGCGGATACTGCCCAAAGTTGCGGTCCAACCGCAGCTCAAGCAGCACTAGTTCGCTCTTGCACCGTGCTGCCATCAGTGTGACATCGTCGTAGTTGGGCACCTTTCGCAAGAGTGTGGCGTATATCGTCATGATGTCTGTAAAGAGATGCACAATCTTCTTCACCTGAACGAGATAGTTGTACGCCGCATGGTTCAAGCAATACTTGAACAAGTTGGCGTGTGTCATGATCAACTGCTTGTGCTCGTCCGAAAGCTCTGCGTTGAGCGTGATTCGGCAGTTGCCTATAGAATACGTCATTCGATGAGGTAACAAAACACTAGAGGAATTCGCGATATATAAAAAAAAAAAAGATTAAATAATCCGTTTCCTCTGTAATGGCAGTGTTTGGCTTGTTCAAAAAGGGATTTGATCCCGACACATTTGAACGCGAGTTGAATGCGTTGACAGACACAATCGCCGAGTCGCAACAGACACTTACTCGCTTACAGACCCGCAGAACGACCCTTGCCCGCTCGCTTAAACGGTACCTCTTTCTTGGATACGTGTTGATCGTGGCCTACGACTACTTACAGGTCCCTGCATCGGTCGTAGGACGTAACTTCATCCAGATCTTTGTATTGGGCCAGACTCGCACCCAGTGGCAGTTCCTTTTAGTATATCCCGTTGTGGGCTACGTGTTACTCTACCTCCTCAACACCACGTTTGCATGGCTAATCAGACGTCAGAACAATTCTTTGCTGGCATTGAGAAAGAAACACCAGCTCAAGATAGAGGAATTGAAGAAAATCACCAACTTTAACGCTACCAACGACTTACTCAACCGGTATGACAAAAAAACCCAGAAACCCCAATCTCCCCCGAAACCACCACAACCTTCATCTCAAAAAGCACCTCAAATACCAAACCCCAAGCCAATGGCTCGGCCATCTCCACAAGATACCAAGAGCTCGTCAGAAACCAAGCCCAGAACAATGCAGGACAGATTGTTGGACGTGTTGATTGGATCAGACAATAACGAGGCGACAGAAAACAGATACGCCTTGATTTGTATCAACTGTTTTTCACATAACGGCTTGGCTCCACCTAGTACTGCCAATCCAGCCACCGTGAAGTACCGATGCTGGAACTGTGGCACGTTGAACGGAGAAATCAAGGAACTAGCAGAGTTAAGAAACCAGGGAAAGTTAGAAAAGGAGAAGGAAACAGAGAAGAAGGTAGAGGTGGAGCAGGAGAAGAACGTTGAGGTGGAAACGGAGAAGATGGAAGAAGCTCTGGAATAGACTAAATAATGTATATTATCTAAGATAAGTCCATGATAGCGTTGACCATGTCACCCTTGTGAGCTCTCAAAGCCTTAACAGCCTTGGCTCTGGAGACTTGAGTTTGTTCGACAATGATGTCGATGTCCTTGGCGTCCAAGCCAGATTCATCGACTTCGCCTTCGTCTTCTTCTTCTGGAGCAGCAGCATCGTTCAAAGAAGCAGCCTGCAAGTCAGCAGTGATGGATTCTGGAGACTTGTCTTCTTGGGAAGCGGCGTTGGCAGCAGACTTGGCTAAAGCTTCTTGTTGAGCTTGAGCTTCGGCAATTCTTTGGTTCATGTCGTCAACCTTGGCTTCACCAAAGACAACGTAAGTACCAGCAGCAGATCTGTAAACTTCTGGAGCATCAATGGCGTAGATCAAGTTACCTCTTTGCTTGAAGGTGACTCTGGTAATACCCTTGATTTGCTTCAAGTTCAATTTCTTGATCAATTCTCTGGCCTTCTTTTCGTTCTTGGAGATAACGTTAACTTCGGCGCCTTGTGGGATTTCTTCGATAGACATTTTTGGTGGTGGGTAGATTAGTGAAAATTGGGAAATTGAAAAGTTTTATTTCGTCGACGAGAATCAAAATGATCATGTGATAATATTCACATGTTTTGTATAAACCCGCAAAAGTTTTGTTATTCTACACAACTTACCCGGACACTGAGATGAGCACTATATAAGAACCTAAAGGTCGCCTGCCTTTCCTGTTTTTTTTTTCTTTTCTCTGTCGACGTACTTCATAGGATCATTTCTATAGGTCACGTCCCTCTTTGACTCTTCTAAAGAGCCACTGAATCCAACTTGGTTGATGAGTAAGATACCCTTATACCCTCAAAGTGAGAAATATATTTAGCTTGTCTGTGATTCTTTGCAATCCAGTCATCTACATTTTTTTGCCTTATACGATTGAGAAGTGGACTTGTTCCATCGATCTAATCAAAGGAGCGATGATCTTGACCCCTTTCTATATGCTTTTTCGGAAGATTTAGGCTGGGGTGGGTATAAGTGGCTGTCTGACAAGTTACTTTACTATTTATAGTATAGTGACTATAGTTAATCTGTTGATTCGTCGACCACAGTGTAAATCATTGATACCATTATTACTAATGGTATCAATGATTGCACCAACACTGTATAGGGCTGATTTTTCTCTGTAAAAAGAGGTCTCGGACCAACTTTGGCGAGGCTACCGGACTGAACTGATCTATGGCGATGACCATCGCAGTGTTGCCGCTTTTTGCGTTCTGGATTCGTATGATCACGTCTATATGCAGTCACATCCGTAGGGACCGAAAGACGTCAGCCTTAATCTCCACTATCGAAGCAACCTTCAAGATACGAACAAAAGATTGGTACATGGGGTCAGCTTACTTGATTTCTTTTATCTAAACCAGAAGGGCGGTGTTTCGGCTTGACGGAATACGAATATCGGCCTTCTCTCTCACCCTAACCCCGAATCTCCGTACTAATTATCGGCTGTAAAATTCGGTGTTTATGTGTTTATTTGTTTTTTTTTATTGTTTTTTTTTTACCTGCTGGAAGATCCTTTCCGGTGCGGCGGGCTATTTCAGGATTCTATTAGCACGATTTTTTCCCTACTGCTTCCGTCTTTCATCCTTAGTAATACTCCTGCTTCCCTTTAATTCAAACCCACCACTTTTGTTTCTAGTGGCATACTTTACCCCAAAGGATAGTTAACTAGTATAAGGTGGTAATGCCCGAACCTTCTGTAACTTCCTCATATAATGAGGAGTCGGGCACCAAGTTGCCTGCCAGCGACGAAATCTCCTCCAACAACAATAGCAGAACCCAGTCCAGACTATCACCAACATACTCGGCTCAAGAACTCCTCAATGCTCATCCCCCTACTTTAAAGGACAGAATACACCGCTACTTTTTTCTCAAAGGTGTAGCCAACCGGCCGCAGTTTCTTCAGGACATCTATGTCACACTCCCTCGTTACATCTACGTCAACTATGACTTGCCAGATAACATGAAGGACGCCGAAAACAACCCCATCATCACCTACCCCAGAAATAAAATCAGAACAACAAAGTACACACCCATCTCGTTTATCCCCAAAAACCTCTTGTTCCAGTTCACCAATGTTGCTAATACGTACTTTTTAATATTGGTCATTTTAGGTGCGTTCCAAGTGTTTGGGGTGTCGTCTCCCGGTTTGGCAGCAGTGCCATTAATTGTTATTGTTGCCCTTACTGCCATCAAGGACGCATTTGAAGACTACAGAAGAAGCGCAAGTGACACAGAACTCAATACCTCTCCAGTTCATCTCTTACAGGGCTTGGACAACCCAAATGTCTTGGCTAGTAACATGACAAGGTGGAGGGCTTTCAAGAAATGGAGTTCCAGAACCACCCACTCATCCATCAACGGGATTTCCCACGGATGGATTAAGGTATTTGGTAGCAAACAACAAAAAAGAGATTTGATCAGACAGAAACACTTGGACGACGAAAATGCCTTACGCAGAACATCAACCGTCATTTCCGACTACTCCTATGATGCCCAGAATGTTGCTAGACCCAGTACCAACACAAGAAGAAGTATGGAATCTCACAGATTTTCCAGACAATCGAAGCGCAACGTACCTACCAAACCACAGGCCAACTCCATAATCAATCCAGAATTACACCAACAACACAGCGAAACTAGTGAATCTTACTTCAAGAATAGACGTTGGAAGGATATTTCTGTTGGTGACTTTATTAGAATCAGGCAAAACGAAGAAATCCCTGCCGATGTTGTCATTGTATCTTCCTCCGATACAGAGGGGAACTGCTACATTGAGACTAAAAACTTGGACGGTGAAACTAACTTAAAAACTAAATCCAGTTTGATTTGTGGAGGGTATCAAAATGTTAAACATGCGGGAGATTTGGGAAACTCTAAGTTCTGGATTGAATGTGATGCCCCAAACCCACAGCTTTACAACTTTAGAGGTACCATCCACTATGAAAATTTTGATGATGCTGGTAACTTGCAAAATGACGATGAAAAGGAAGCTATTACTAATGACAATGTCTTGTTAAGAGGCTGTACTTTGAGAAACACCAAATGGGTTATTGGTGTCGTTATTTACACTGGTTCCGAAACAAAAATTATGTTGAACTCCGGTATTACTCCAACCAAAAAATCACGCATTTCTCGTGAATTGAACTTTTCCGTTATTATTAACTTTGTTTTGTTGTTTGTCCTTTGCTTTATTTCTGGTCTCGTAAACGGTCTTTTCTACAACCAAAAGCATGTTTCGAGATTGTTTTTTGAATTCAAACCATACTCTCCAACAGCAGCTGGTAACGGTGTTCTTTCGTTCTTTGTTACTTTGATTATTTATCAATCCTTGGTTCCCATTTCATTGTACATTTCGGTTGAAATCATCAAAACTTTGCAGGCATTTTTTATTTATTCAGATCGGAAAATGTATTACGAAAAGTTGGATTTTCCTTGTATACCCAAGGCATGGAATATCTCTGATGATTTAGGTCAAATTGAGTACGTTTTCAGTGATAAGACCGGTACCTTGACCCAGAATGTTATGGAATTCAAGAAGTGTACCATTAATGGTAAGTCATACGGTTTAGCATACACCGAAGCCAAACAGGGAATGGATAAAAGATCAGGCGTTGATATTGTGACTGAAGCTGCCAGATGGAAACTTGTCATTCAAAAAGATAAAGAGGCCATGGTGGATAAGTTGTTGCAACACTCTTCGAACGACCAGTTCCGTGAGAATTTGCTTACATTTATCTCAAGTGAGTATGCCGATGACACTTTTGTGGAAGGTCGTCAAAAAGATGCCAATGAAGAGTTTATGAAGGCTCTTGCATTATGCCATACTGTTGTTACTGAACAAAATACTGAAGATCCTACATTGAGAGACTTGAAGGCTGAATCTCCTGATGAAGCTGCTTTGGTTGCAGTTGCTAGAGATGTCGGTATTGTATTTAAGGAAAGAGTGAAGAAAGACGTCACTATTGAAGTGTACGGCAAATCTCACCAGTACGAACTCTTGGACATTATCCCATTTACGTCAGCTAGAAAGAGAATGTCTTGCATTCTCAAGACTCCAGAAAACAAAATCTTGATGATCACTAAGGGTGCAGATAATGTGATTTTTCTGAGATTATCTGCCTCTTCTGACGATGGGGTGCTTCATAAGACTGCATTGCACTTGGAGGATTATGCCAAGGAAGGTTTAAGAACTCTTTGCATTGCTCAAAAGGAATTGACTCAAAAGGATTACTATGACTGGTCTCGCCGTTTTAGAGACGCACAAGCAATCATTGACGACAGTAGAGATGAAATCATTGAAAAGTTGGAGGATGAAATTGAAGTAAATCTTGTGTTGTTGGGTGGTACTGCCATTGAAGACAGATTGCAAGCAGGTGTTCCTGACTCTATCGCTCTCTTGGGTCAAGCCGGCATGAAGTTGTGGGTCTTGACTGGTGACAGAGTTGAAACTGCTATCAACATTGGTTTCTCCTGTAACTTGTTGGGAAATGACATGAAGTTGTTGGTGGTCAGACCCGAAGAGGAAGACTTGGGAAATGTTGATTACATTGACCAGTTGATCACCTCCAATTTGCAAGAAAACTTTGGTATGTTAACTGGAGACAGTAATACCCCCGAAGAAGTTGATAGATTGCTTAAAACAGCAAAGAAAGACCACTCCATGCCTACTGGTAACCATGCTCTTATCATCGATGGAGCTGCTTTGACTCTCATCTTCCAGGACTGGAGCAACTACGAGAACCAGTCGGTTCAGAAGTTGAAAGAAAAGTTTTTGTTGTTAGGCAAGCAGTGTAAATCGGTTATCTGTTGTCGTGTTTCTCCAGCCCAGAAAGCTGGTATTGTTAAATTGGTGAGAAGAAATCTTGAAGTAATGACCTTAGCTATTGGTGATGGTGCTAATGATGTTGCCATGATCCAAGCTGCCAATGTTGGTGTTGGTATTGCTGGTGAAGAAGGTAGACAGGCTGTCATGTCCTCAGACTATGCTATTGGTCAATTTAGATTCTTGACCAGATTGTTGTTAGTTCATGGCAGATGGTCTTATAAGAGACTTGCTGAGATGGTCCCTTGTTTCTTCTACAAGAATGTTGTTTTTACCTTGACATGTTTCTGGTATGGAGTTTACAGTAACTTTGACGGGACGTATCTTTACGAGTACACCTTTTTGATGTTTTATAATTTGGCCTTTACATCTTTGACGGTTATCTTCATGGGCGTCTTGGACCAGGATGTTTCTGACACTGTTTCGTTGTTGGTTCCTCAATTATACCGCCTGGGTATCTTAGGTAAGGATTGGTCGCAGTACAAATTTGGGTGGTATATGTTTGATGGTCTCTACCAGTCTGTGATTTCGTTCTACTTCCCATACTTGTTGTACTACAAAGCTTTCCAAAATCCACAAGGTATGACGATTGACCATAGATTCTGGATGGGTACTGCTGTTATTTTGATTTCTGTCACTGCTTGTAATATTTACATATTGTTACAGCAGTACAGATGGGACTGGTTGTCGTTATTGATCTATGCCATTTCGATCTTGCTTGTTTTCTTCTGGACTGGGGCCTGGAGTGCACTTCCATGGGTCGGTGAATACTATAAGGCAGGTGCTCAAGCATTGGGGACGTTGGCAGTGTGGTGTTGTTTCTTTATAGGGGTGATATGTTGCTTGCTTCCAAGATTTACTTATGATTTCTTGATGAGAAACTTTAAACCAAGAGACATTGATATCATCAGAGAAAGAGCACGCCAGGGCGAATACGACGACTATCCAGCTGGGTACGATCCCACAGACATAGAAGATGTCGAAAAGCATAGACTTCTTAATGAGATCATTGAAAAGGATCCTGAGTTTTTGGAACGTCTTCAAACCGACACATCTATCAATGAAGTTCCTCATAGTGCTATTGCCAGAACATTCAAAACTATCAAGCGAAAGACTACGATTTCAAGAAGAAACACGGTAAACAGATCTAGAAGAGATACCATCAACAGACAATTTAGAAAGTCAATTGATCTCGATGAATTGAGACGTGAAATGATCAGAAATGGCGAATACAAGTCAGCCACAGGTGGTGAATTAAACAGAATCAATACCACCCATGAATTACCCGGCCTCAGACCGGCCGAGACCTTAATATCGTACCACACGAGAAATAGCATTAACATAAATTGCTAAGAAACTTAATTTATTCCATCGCAAACCTGTTTCGGTAAATAACATCGTTCATAATAATTTATATGTACTTATAGACTTTATTCGTAGAGTGCTTTTGTTGCAGCTGTATCGGTATACACACGACCAGTTTATTCTCAGTAAGGAAAAAATTAGCGAATCTAACTTGAGCTTGAAAAGTCAACGACCATGTTTTCCTTTTCGCTAATAACACCGGGAGAAAATGACTTTTCGTTCAAGGCTTCTTTGTTGTCATTTGACAATGAGATCAAGATTCTTGCAGATCCGTCCTGGAATGGAAGAAAGCCCGATTCGGCTTATTTCATGGAACAACACTTGAGAGAAGTACAGGCTATTCTTTTGTCACATTCTACACCAGAGTTTATTAGTGGATACGTTCTCTTGTGTATCAAGTTCCCTAATCTTATGTCGACTATTCCAGTATACTCAACATTACCAGTGAACCAATTGGGTCGTATTTCTACTGTTGAATATTACCGTGCCAATGGTATATTGGGACCATTACAGTCAGCCCTCCTTGAGCTTGATGATGTGGATGAATGGTTTGACAAGATTGTAATATTGAAGTACCTCCAATCCACCAATTTACTTGAAAACAAGATCGTCTTGACCCCATACAATGCCGGACATACTCTTGGTGGTACCTTTTGGCTCATTGCAAAGAGAATCGATAAAATCATATATGCACCCGCATGGAATCATTCCAAGGACTCGTTTTTGAACAGTGCCACCTTCTTTTCCACAGCTAACGGGAATCCACTTTCTTCGTTGCTCAGACCAACCGCCTTGATTACAAACTCAGACTTGGGATCCACAATGTCTCACAAAAAAAGAACGGAAAAGTTTCTTCAATTGGTGGACGCTACACTCGCCAACGGTGGTGCTGCGTTGTTACCTACATCGCTCTCAGGTAGATTTTTAGAATTGTTTCGTTTGATTGACGAACACTTGCAAGGTGCACCAATACCGGTATATTTCATTTCGTATTCTGGTACCAAGGTTCTCAGTTATGCTTCCAATTTGTTAGATTGGATGACCCCCAATATTCTTAAGGAATGGGAGGACTCTAATTCGGATAATATAGGTTCATCCAATAGTAACTTACCGTTTGATCCGTCCAAGGTTGATCTTTTAACGGATCCTAACGAATTGATTCAACTTAGTGGGCCAAAAATCGTGTTTTGTTCCGGTAACGACTTGAGAAATGGGGACTTGTCCTCAGAAGTGTTTAAAAACTTGTGTGCTGACGAGAAAACCACCATTCTTTTAACGGAAAAATCTCCTTTTGGGGTTGACAAAACCTTAAGTTCAGTTTTATTCCAAGAATGGTATGAACTATCAAAGAAAAAGAATGGTGGAGTTGCAGAAGATGGAGTGGCTGTGCCATTGGAGCGTGTTATTCCATTGGTTGATTGGACCAGAGAGGAACCGCTTGCTGGAACC
This sequence comes from Teunomyces aglyptinius, assembly GCA_030581575.1. NCBI lineage: Eukaryota > Fungi > Ascomycota > Pichiomycetes > Serinales > Debaryomycetaceae > Teunomyces > Teunomyces aglyptinius. The sequence continues at coordinate 25,329 of JAKTTR010000021.1, forward strand.
GAATTGCTGGACTTTCAAGAAAGAATTCATAGCGAGAGAAAGGAAAAACTTATGGCTAAAGTTAGAGATCGTAAGAACCAAAACTTATTGAATGCGGATGCCATCGGCGACGATGATTCTTCAGACGACGATGACGAGAACTCATCAGATGATGAAGCCAGAAGAGAGATCAAGACTTCTGCTCCATCGGATACAGTAGCTGCCAACAATAATGGTGCTTCTGACAAACAGAGTGTTACCGAGTTGGAAGCACACGAAGCATTCATTACTGACCATATCAAGCAAGCTCTCGAACATAACAAACCGTTAGACTTGAAGATCACCTATAAAATGAAACCAAGACAAGCAATGTTTCCATACCTTGTCAACTCGCATAAGCAAAAGTTTGATGACTACGGAGAGATCATAGATGTCAAAGACTTTCAGAAAACCGATGAAACCGACAATAGTCAGATTATTCTTGAAGGTAAGAAGAAGTTTGAACAGAATGAAAAGCGTAAATGGGGAGGCATTGACGACAATAACAAGGGAAAAAGAGGAGGCAGAGGTAGCAAGAAGAACCAAGGCAAAGGCCAGGGTAACAAACTCACACCACAAGAAATTGTTAATAACCAATTGTTACAAAAGAACTTGGATACGTTGTTTGCACCCAAAAAGAGAGTACCCATTCAGTCAGCATCAGCATACTCACAGAAGCTGCAGTTGCGTATTCGGTGTGGGTTATCGTTTGTTGATTTGTCTGGTTTAGTGGATATCAGATCATTGAGTATTATTGTGTCTGCACTCAAGCCATACAACTTGTTCTTGTTGCCGGATTTGACAGCACAGGTCCAAGATGACAACGAGCTTAACGGTCTTGTTAGTGTAAAATCGATGTTCATGCAACAAGTCGAAGGTCTTAAGAAAGAGGCCACCAAGAATGATCTCTTCCACTCTTCCAGATATACTTCTTTGGCCAATATCAGAAGTGGCCTTGCCGGTGCTGCTCTGCATGGGGCCAACACGCAAATGAATGTTGTGTCGGTGAAACTTAACGAAATGGTCAAGATTGGGGCTGACAGTGATGCTGGAGGCTTGGGTAACTTTGAGGTCAAGTTGGATGATAGCATTACTGAGGGCTTGAGCTGGCAAAAGATTGATGGCAGCTACCGTGTTGCCCAAGTATACGGTGAGTTGGAAGTGGTTAATCCACATGCAGAGAACAAGCGACCACGAGAAATCGCCGACTACATTAACCCAGCTACCATGTTCACATTGAAAAAGGTCAAGAAAGAAGACTACATACGCAAGCAGCTCGAGTTGGCGGGTCACATACATAAGCAAGAAATTAGTGGACCCAAATTGGCTATCGGAAACATCCGGTTACCGGAATTGAAGAAGAAACTCTTGAATCGTAACTTGAATGCTGAGTTTAAGAGTGAAGGGACGTTGGTTGTTAATGACATGTTGGCCATCAAGAAAGTGGCGTATCTGTCCATTGAGGGAGATGATACAGGAGACATTGTTATAGACGGTACCATGGGCCCGTTGTACTACGAGGTGAAAGAGTGTATCCGGGAAATGTTAGCATATGTATAATAATAATAATCATAGAAAACAAAAAAAAAGGCGTTTTGTGGATGGTCGTGCACACGCTCAACTTTCTCACAAAATTTGCGAACCAATAAGCGACGTGAAAATGCTAATAATACCATCACCAACAGTTATCCAGATATGCAGCCATACTCGAGATCAGGGGGTACCAGAAAGTGTTTTTACGAGTTCCAGACATTAGTCGCATGTTACACGTCTGCTGACACCACCACCAAGAAGGAATGTACCCCAGTTTTCGATGATTACTTTGAATGCTTGCATGGCTACAAGGAAAGAGAAAGAACCAGAGTGATGTTGCAACAATTGAAGGACAACGAACAGACTAACAAGGGTGTCACTGCTTCAGACTTGTACAAGGCCTCTGGATCTGTCTACGAAAACTTGGATTTGATCAAGAAGTAATCCCAGTGATATCGCCAGCATCTTACCGACGGGCCACTATTGGTTCTCTTCATGTAAATTATTCGGACAGCACGTTCTGATATTAACGAATTTAGCATAGTTAATATAAACAATTAAGTTATTGTGGATGTAGAGAAAACTATCAAGTAAACCCAACGAGGGGATATTATTAGTTATGTGATTCACCTCTAGTCATGCCAATGGGCTTTTGCTGGAAGAGCACGGATATCGGGGGCTTCAACTTGACTGGGAATTGTAACTTGACTGGGAACACGGTTGAATCATATTAAGAAAGTGAACTGACATTTAGTTGTACGTTTTCATTTCCCAATTTGTGATAAAACAGCAGTTGTTGGATAGTATCCATGCGAAGATCCAGGACATATCCCTAATGGTTGTAAAGCAGGCATATCTTCGTTGTTAATTAATCATAGTCATAGCAATTATACCTGAAATTTCTGGTGACCACTCACATGTTAATTATCGCTTCAAGATACCTCACTAACCTGGTAACCATGTTGATAAATGTAATCCATCAAATTACCTATGGTCATTCATGGCGCTGGATTAAACAGGTATATTTTAAACCAGTGCATAAATAATTTCCCTAATTTTCCAAAAATATTTGTTCCCAAATCTCGAGATTATTTTTGTTCCTCCACTTATCAGATCCTTATGAGCCTTTGAACTTCAACAATTCCAAAAGTACTACATTTTAAGCTTAAAGTAAACATGTATTCAAATTGTGGTATTTTTTTTGTGAGAGAAAGTAGTTGTTCAAAAACAACGTAATGAAACGGAATAGAAATAAAAAAGGGGTGGATGCAAATATTGTAGCCTGTTATCCAAGACACGAGACTTTTTTAAGCGTTGGTTGGGTCAATAACGTGCAAAGCAATACCAGTACCACCAACACAGTCGTTGTTGGCCAAGGAGAACTTGTCACCACCAGAAGGACAAGCTCTCCAGTTGTCCTTACCGTTCAAAACCAAGTGGTTGTCCTTGATGGAGAATCCAGAAGTTGGTTGTTCCTTGCCAAATGGATCAACATCACCCAATTCACCAGTGTTAGCGTCGTGGAAGACACCGACACCGTCTTGGTCAACCAATGTACCGTCTGGCTTCAAGGTGAAGCTGACATCAGAACCTTCAGATCCGCCTACGGCAAACACATGCAAATGGGATTGGACCTTCTTGATGGCCTGGTTTTGGAATTGAGTACCAGAAGCAATACTGATCACTCCAAACTTGACTGTATTGCCAGAAGCAGCCTTGGGGGTTGGCTTGGCAGGAGCAGGGTTGGTGGGGGTGGCCTTGACGGTGGCCTTTGCGGTAGCAGTGGTCAGGGTGACCAAGGTAGTTGGAGTATCCTTTTCAGATTCGATTCTCAAGGCAACTGGGTTACTGGTGTCGGAACATTGAGAAGACAAAACATAGTCCGAGCCATCCTTGCAGGGGTAGAAGGTTGTCTTGCCCAGAACCAAGTAACCATTGTTGATGCTAAACTTGGTGCTTGCCGAGTCAGCCTCAGCCAATTCATTGTTGGAGCCAATGTTGATGTATTTGCCAGTGGCCTTGTTGATTAAGGTGCTGTCGTCCTTGAGGGTGAATTGACCTTCGGAACCGCTTGAGACACCAACAACCACCTTACCGTTGTCAAAACCAACTGGAGCATATTGGAATTGGGAACCGGAACGAATGGTAATGAGACCAAAATCCTTAGCGGCAGCAGCAATGGAAGCCAAGGTCAAGATAGATAATGTAGATGATAATTGCATATTGAGATGTTTGTGTATTCAATTGAATGATGAGAATAAAGAAGCTACCAGACTTTTCAGTTGTATTTATATGGTTGAACCAACTCTATTAATAGAAATAATCTGGGGACAACTTTAGATACATAACCACTATGCATGTTATTAAGCAACTTTGGGAAAAAAGAATTGTGTAATCCCACAGGTCATTTGCAGCCGTATGTATTTTGTGAGTGACGTGATATAATGGAGCATGTTATGGGCCCGGCCCTCGTTTATGTGTGTGGACAACAAACGATGTAAAAATAGTTTTTTTTTACCTGGGGGCTCAAGGCAAATGTATGTAGGCCGATGGAACCAGAAAAACAATAAACAACATTGTGATGGTGGTGTTTGTACATTATCGTACATTTTTGTACATGTTTGTTTGTAGAAGAATGGAGAATTGATCTGATTTTCATAGGCAACAGTCAGAATTTCATTTGATTTCATCTCCGCTCTTTCCTGCAATGTTGAGGGCATTGATCCGGATTAGGACCCTTCTGTCCAAAAAAAGCTGCCATGTGACGTCACAGTATGCACGGAAATATAGCGAGCTGCTCAAAGACGTTACCAAGAACCTGTGAACAGACAAGCTTTCATATTATATGACGTCAATTAGACTCTACAGAATGCACAGTTAGATAATGCAAGTGTGTTTTCAACCCCATTGAACGGTAGTTCTCCATCCTGAACCCTGTGGAACTCACAGCAACCGTCGTAGAAATGTCACCTCCCAACCCATATGGTTCCATTACAACCGGCCATATCCAGGCAACCACTTCCCCTTTACCGAACTTTGTGAAAGACTAAGCGTACAGACACCAAGTGAGTTTCACTCAGTTCATTGTTGTGTGATTACTACAGGGATAGGGGTCGGGAATTTTGTTGTTCCGGGTGCAAAAAATTACACAGGTAATGGTGGAGAAAATTACATTAAGGTTTTCCGTGACTTCCACTAAAACCTTAGCCATCTAATGGAATGGTAGTTTCTTCTAAAAATAGGTTTGTTATGGGTTAAGATGTTGTGCCATGGTTTACAAATCTACTGTTGCGGCGATACGGAAACGATACTTGAAATCAACAGATTTCTAGAAAACTGACATTCTATAACTTGACTAAAAGTTCACTAATGAAAGATATCCAAATAGACGGAGCAGCACAATCGCAGATTAACAGGATACACGGTTATTATCGGGTTCCCAGCAAGCAAATGCCTCTTTGAATCACTAGAACATTATGCTAAATAATATTAGTTAGGTCCACAAATAGCTGCGAAAATAAATTGAAGCACGATCAAATTATGGATATAGTGTATGAATATGGCACAGGGATGGTGTACCAGAGACAACAACCACTGAACAAAGCATTGCGTAAATTTGTCATTGGTGGTCAGGTCACTGTCAAATTTAGGAACCGGAGTTTTGTAACCAAACCAAGGAGGCACCCAAAAAGGGGTGCGGTAATTTACAGAACCGTGCTTTCACGATCTGGAATTGTGAACACAATCAAAATGAGTTGAAATTCTAGTGAAGGAGAATGAGAAGAATACTAGAAGAAGAGAAGTAGATTTATAGATGGAATGAGTAGAAGAGATAGAAGAATATACAAGAAAAGAAGATAGAGGAAGATAGAAAAAGAAAAAAAAAAGAAGAATAAGAAGAATAAGAAGATAAAGAAGATAAAGAAGATAAAGAAGAATAAGAAGAATAAGAAGAGGATATGAGTAGAAGCTGAAATAAAGAAGATATATGATATTAATATTATGTAATAAATGGAGATGTTTAAGAAAACGATGATGATGAAATTTCGCGAACGCGTCTTGTATCATCACCATGTATGGAGATTTGGCGAATAAACTCATTCTTGATGCCAAACGAACGTCCAATTTGAGCGAAGTACCGTTGTACCAAACGGATCTCATCAAAGATATCATTCAGGAGATCAGCGATCTTAATACCGATGCAGAATACTTGGCTGAACAGCAACGAATACTGGACGACATGACGGAAGAAGAGGCCAAAGTACACCAGTGTCAGCTCTTTGTCACGCACTTGTCGATGAGACGGAACAAGAGGTGTCTCTTGGCGTACCAGAAACTACGGGCCGATAAAGTACGGGAATTCTCGTGGCTCAACATCGATCCCATCACCAGCAGCGATACGCAAAAAGCCCCCGTACCCAGCGGCGTGAGGGACATGTCGATCTATGCCAACTACACGACGAAACTCCTGGTTGATAACTTGAACCACGCCGAAGAGGAATACTACAAGCAGTGCCAGAACTTGTTGTTGAACTACAAGTCAAAATTCAGCGATATCGATCTCAGCGGCGACTTGGTGCCGCCCAACAGTATCTTCATTGATGTTCGCGTGTTGAAGGACGGCGGAGAGGTGCAGACCGAGTATGGCTCGTTCAATTTGATCAAGGATTCGCAGTTCTACGTCCGCAAATCGGATGTCGAGAGGTTGATCCAGCAGGGATTCTTGGAGGAATTATAATACTATACATCTTCAAATAGATCATCATTAGCATCAGACATTTGTGTATCTTCTTGTTTCGTATCGTGTGTCTCTTGTTTCGTATCGTGTGTCTCTTGTTTCGTATCGTGTATCTCTAGTTTCACATCGTGTGTCTCTAGTTTCACATCGTGTGTCTCTAGTTTCACATCGTATGTCTCTAGTTTCTCTTGTTGTTTCGCTTTCGCTTCTTGTGGCGGCACCAACTTATCCAATTCCTTCAACTCTTTCTCCAATTTCGCCCTTCCAAGCGACGTATTCTTTTGGTCAACGCTTATGGGAAGAATCATGATCCCGTCACGGTTCTTGTCATAAACACCGGTATTGTCGTCGACGATCTTGACTTCTTTGCGGAGTCCTATCGCCACGCTGCTGAGGGTGCTGTAGATGGCCCGTGTCTGTTGTTCCACCTGTTGTTTGGCGTTGTCCAGTCCATTTTTATCCAGTGAAGATGAGTACGTTTCAAAGAGCTTTGAGAAATGGTCCAACAACTCGACGATCTTGACGTCGATCTCATGTAACGAGTCCAACCGTTCTTGAACAAATGTCTTCATGAAATATTTCAATTGTTTCTGTTGGGGAAAAAAAACTTGGGATGATCGACTTGGGTTTGGGCCGAGTGGCCAGACTTCTAGGACACTTGGGCAATCCCACACGCGCGTTCAAAGCAATCCACGTGGCGGGAACAAACGGCAAGGGCTCGACGGTGGCGTATGTCGCGTCGGTGTTAACACAGGCACACGTACGGACTGGCCGATTCGTATCGCCGCATCTTGTGCATTACAACGACTGTATTGCCATCAACAACGAGGTGTATCCGGTACACAAGTTTGAACGCGTGAGTCGACGGGTGTGCGACACCAACGAGCACCACGCGGTGGGATGTACGGAATTCGAGCTCTTGACGGCGACGGCGTTCCAGATCTTTGCTGAGGAACTGGTGGAAGTGGCGGTGGTGGAGGTGGGTCTTGGTGGCCGTCTTGATGCTACCAATGTATTGGAAGCATGGAACGGCACCAGCGGGGTCATTGCCACGGGCATCACCAAGATCGGCATGGACCACGAAGGGTTCTTGGGCACCACGTTGGCCGAGATCGCAGCGCAGAAAGCAGGGATTATTAAGGCAGGCGTACCGAACGTCGTCGATAGCACCAATGACGACGAGGTGTTGCAGACAGTACGTGCAACGGCCACAACACTTGAGGCGCCGCTCGCTTGTGTCGATGGCATGGCACATTCCCCACAGTTTGACGAGTTGGTGCGTGCCACGCCGCTCCAGGGCCAGTACCAGCGCCAGAACTTGGCGGTGGCGGTCGAGATCCTCCACACGATCGAGCCCCACGTAGGCACGATTCCGTTTGAGACGTTGCGGCTGGGAATCGCTGCCACGGTGTGGCAGGGCCGGTTGCAGACGGTAGCGATTCGCGGCACCGCGCGCACCATCACCATCGACGGGGCGCACAACGAGAGCGCCGCGGTGGAATTGGCACGGTTTCTTGCGCCCGTGCGTGCTGCTGCTGACACGAGTCTCGTGTTTGTCGTGGCAGTCACCAGAGGCAAATCGATCGATGCGTTGTTGCAGCATGTATGCCAGCCGCAAGATAAAGTCATTGTCACGACTTTTTCGCAGCCAGACAACATGCCGTGGGTCTCCAGTTATCTGGCGCAGGAAATGTATACTGCTGCCAAAAAGTACGTTGACGATGTTGTGATTGCGTCTGGTTCCATCGATGCTGTTCTTCAACAAGCAGCACTTGATCCACGGCCATTGGTGGCATGTGGCTCTCTTTATTTATGTGGAGATATTCTCCGATCAAATATGAAAAACGCGTAAATATAAAACCTCCCAAGATGACTTTATCGGAGTTCGAGAAACAACGCCAGGAAAACATCAGGCGGAACCAGGCGTTGCTCAAGCAGCTCGAGTTGGATCTGATCTCTGATTCTATCCGCAAAGAAGTGCCGCAGCCGCAACGGAAGAAACGAAAACCAGTCCCCAAAATCAAAACTGAAATCGAGCCATCGCGTCGATCTCGCCGGTTGGCAGGTATCAAATCCGAACAGGACGATCCTAAAGAATACAGACGGCTTAAGGAAGAGGAAGAAGAGAAGGACCGCCAAAAAAAGGAATTGGAACGCCTCAAACGAACTCGTCTTCTTGGCGACTTCAATTTGATTGATTTGGTGACCGATATGAAGCTGGGCGAGCTCAAGCACCAGCAAAAGGTCCGTAACATCAAGCAAGAGAACGAGGACGAAAGTTGTGACGATTCAGCCCTTGCATTAATCCAGAAATTGGGCAACAAGGTTTCTGCTGGTGACTTTTACGATGTCATCAAGAAAACCCCCAAGTATAACAACAAGGTCTTGAAAGCAAAACAGTCGGAGTTTGATAACTTGGCGATCCATGAAAAGCACGATCCGCTTGATATCAAGATCACGTACGGCAGAATCACGGCCATCAACTTCCATCCTGCCACTACCGATCGAATGGTGATGGCTGGCGATACTACGGGAAACGTTGGGATCTGGGCCGTCGATTCAGACCAACAAGAACCCGCCATCTCCATCATTAAGCCACATGGCAAGGCGATCTCACGTATCTTAACTCCAGTATCCATGCCGTCATCAATCTATACCAGTTCGTATGATGGTTCAGTACGGTCGCTAGACTTGAAGAAACTCGCTGCTACCGAACTTGTATACTTAAACGACCCCGACGAATCAGAAGACTACGAGTTAGGAGTCTCTGATATCAACTTGTGTCGCGAGAACCCCAATCTTCTCTACATGACCACGCTAACTGGACAGTTTTACCAGCACGATCTTCGACAGAGGTTTAGAATGAAAGGAACGCAGTTGTTACGCCTACACGATAAAAAGATTGGCGGGTTCAGCATCAACCCCAACGCGTCTCACCAGATAGCCACCGCATCCTTGGACAGAACGCTCAAGCTCTGGGACTTGAGGAACATCAGCAAAGCAAACGGGGAGTGGTCGGATTATGAAAACCAGAGGTCGCCCCACCTTTACGGCGGATTTACGTCGCGTCTCTCGATCTCGTGCGTGGACTGGAACTCCGAGAATCGACTTGTGTGCAATGGCTACGACGATCAGATCAACTTGCTTGAGTTGGAGCTGGTCACTGAATGGAAACCAGACTACAAGCCTGCGCTGGTGGACGACGAGTTGTTAAATACCATCACTCCATTTACCAAGATCAAACACAACTGCCAAACGGGACGGTGGGTGTCGATTCTCAAGGCCAAATGGCAACAGGCACCGGAAGATGGGGTTCAAAAATTCATCATAGCGAATATGAACCGGGGCCTCGATATCTACGATCAAAAGGGACAAATCATCGGACACTTATCTGACTCGGTGGGAGCCGTGCCTGCGGTAGCCACGATGCATCCAACAAAGAACTGGGCAGTGGGAGGAAGTGCCAGTGGAAAGCTCTACTTGTTTGAATAATATATATAATTATATCCTCTTATTTAAGCGGATGGAGTCATGACTTGCCAGACTCTGATAACGCTGTCAGTGTAACCGGCGAACAAGTTTTGACCGTCAGCAGACCAAGCCAAGGAGATGGCTTGTGGGTCAGCAGCCTTGGAACCAGTGGAGAATTCTGGCTTCAATTCGTCCAACAAAGCACGTTCTTGCAACTTGAAGATCTTGATACCGGTAGAGGTGGCAGCAGCCAACCAGTATCTGTTTGGAGAGAAAGCCAAAGCAGAAACTTCAGCGTTGGCGCTCAAGGTGTACAAGGTCTTGTTGGAGTTCAAGTCCCACAAGATGATGACACCGTCCTTACCAGCAGAAGCACACAAGGATCCATCTGGAGACAAGGTGATGGTGGAGATGTAACCGGTGTGACCAATGAAGTCAGCGTTGACGTTGTAGTCAATCAAGTCCCAGGACTGTAATGTTAGTAATCAAAGTTTTTGTACAAGTTTTTATCTTTAATGAATGGGAATAGTCAGAGATCTTGGTGATAATGGTTATGTCTCATTCGAAGCTGGCGAGCCACGTCTGAAGTAGCAAATATAGTAAACATCATCCAGACACATTCACTAAAGGGCAAGTAAAGGAAGAAAAGAAAGTAAAACATACCTTAACAGTCTTGTCCCAAGAAGCAGACAAAACGGTGGAAGAGTTTTCGGTTGGGGAGATTCTGACGGAAGAAACCCAGTCAGAGTGGCCGGACAAAGTGGCCATACATTCACCGATGGTGTTCCAGACCTTGACGGTCTTGTCACGGGAAGCAGAAACAATTTGTCTCAAGTTTGGAGCAATAGAAACGGAGGTAACGTCACCGGTGTGGCCAACGAATCTTTGGGTACATTCACCGGATTCCAAGTCCCACAATCTCAAGGTCTTGTCCCAAGAACCAGACAAAGCGTAAGCACCGTCAGCAGAAATAGTGACGTCTTGGACAATGTGGGAGTGACCCTTGAAGGACTTCTTGGCAACACCGTATTGCTTGTCTTCACCACCGGTCAACTTCCAGGTGATCAAGGTCTTGTCTCTAGAACCAGACAACAACAAGTCTGGGTGAGCTGGGGTGGTGGCAAGGGATGTAACCCAACCGTTGTGACCTTCTAAGGTACCTCTCAAAACTAAAACTTCTTGGTCAGCCATTGTTATTGCTATTATGTGGATGAAGAAAGAGAACGTTTTCCCGTAGTTCAAAATTTTTCACCTAGTACCAGTACGATCCTGAAAATTTTTTGGAGATCACGTGAAACAAGATGAGCCAAAATCGTTCTGAAATTAACTACGGTACCGTGCTCGGAAATACTCATGTTATGGTGACTGTTTTTACCGAATTGTGTACAGGAACAAACATCTTATCTACAGTACCTCACCCCACCTTTTGATAACTTTAAACGGTACATACATTGAGTGGCTGCGAAAACACGGGATGAAAGTATCGATTATTAGTGGTGGGACAGCCACAAATGAGTTGGTGGGCATGTTTGAAGAAATCTCACTGAATGTATCGTATATTCTTCCGATTCTGGATAATGGAGGCTCGACTTCGGAGCTTATACGTGTCATTGGAGGCCCTGCGATTGGCGATATTCGGTCTCGGCTTACACGATTGATCCCTCCACACCAAGAACCGCTCCGTCGTCTTCTCTCGTTCCGATTATCAGCAGATCCTGCTGAAGCCAAGACACAATGGTCCGAGATTGTGGAAGGAACGCATCCGCTCTGGGGCGACATTTCGCTGTCGACCAAGGAGATATTTCGGTCTTTCTTTGTCCATGTCCATGTCGAGTTGCTCAAGAGGTCCAAGTACCAGACAGGCATCAGCACGAAGAAACAGTTTCGGTACGAGTTGGCCAATGTCGGCAACTTGTTTCTCACTGGCGTGCGTCTCTTTATCGGTCTGTTGGAACTGGCCATCGAGCTTTTTGTCAAGTTGACCGATATCGATTCACGGACAGAAATCTTGCCTTGCATCAATACCAATTTCACGTACCATATAAGTGCATTGCTTGAAAGCGGATACGTGATTACGGGCCAGTCCCAGATCTCGCACCCGTCACACTCACCATTGGACAACTATCCTCCACCAATCAACACCACACGTCCGTCGACACCAACAGAAAACTTACACCGCACAAACTACTTTGGCATACCCTCCATTGATGGCATCACGCTGAACACACCCATCAACGACGTGGCCGTGGCCAATTTCAACAACACACGACCGGGAGAAGAATCCGACGACGAAGAGCTGGGCAATCCTCAGTATACGCATCCTGAGTTGAAAAAGTCACAGCTACATTTTAACAAAACCGAACAGATTGAACCGTTACGTTCTCCCATCAAACGGATCTTTTATGTGTCGCCATACGGCCAGGAAATCTGCCCTACTGCCCACAACCGTGTTGTGTCGACCATTGGGGGCTCCAACATGGTTATCTACTCAATTGGATCGCTCATGACGAGTTTAGTGCCCGTGGTGATACTTAAAGGTGTCGGCAGAGCTATCGCGGCCAACCAGAGTGCAAGCAAGATCTTGTTGCTCAATGGATGCAATGATAGAGAGACGTGGGGCATGTCTGCCCAAGACTTTGTGCGGGTCATAGTCGAGCTGGCCATGTATTCGCTTGAACAGGCCACGTCCAAACCAACAGAAACCATAGATGTGAGCCATGTTCAGTGGAACCAATACATCACCCACTTGGTCTACATGAAGGAACCACAGATTGAGGTTGATTGTGCGTTTTTACAGGAAAAGGGGATCAAGTGTGTGGAGGTCGAACAGGACGGCAGCAGTGGGTATTTTGACATGAGAGACCTTTGTCGTGCAATTAAATCTATAAACTAGTCGTACCAGACCTTGATCAACTCTTCGGAGACAGCAGAAGGAGTCAAGACGCCCAAGTCGGTGACCAAAGCTGTGATGTATTCGTGAGGCGTAAAGTCGATCAACTGGGACTTGAGCAAGTCGTCCAGATGACTGGAGTTGGATTCGTCGACCAACTTGCTTATTTCTTTAGGTAAATCATCAGGAGCTAATGGAAACAATCTGACAAACTTGTGCGATTCTGTCACCACGTAAAATGGCTTGTTGTTTGTCTTGGCCAAGCATCCGATCTGGTAGCTGCCGATATGGTTGATGATGCCGCCACTTTCCGCCACCCCTTCAGCTCCCACCATGATCTTATCCACACGATGGATGACGTAGCCCACCGCATTATCCACAATCAATTCGACGGGGATATCTGCTTCTCTCAAAAGATTGGCCATGTGGTAACCCTTTCCGGTAGGTCTCGATTCGGTGACAATGACTCTGAAACGAAGCATACGTTCCTTTCTGGCCTTCAACAACAACTGGTACACCACCCGTGAGAACGAATGGACAAGGACAATATCGTCGTCCTTGATCAACGGCACACCAAACTCGGCCAGCTTGTTTCTCAGTTCCTTGGCTCTCAGGACAAAAAGCTCGCCGTTTTCCACCAAGTTCTTCTTGCACGACTCCCAGTCGGAGTAGAGATTGGTGTTTCTCAACACGAAACGCATGAACAAGTCACAACCAGCTGAAAGCGAGATGGCGTTCGAGATCGACGACTTTAACGTATCGATGTTGGACTTGACCAATTTGATGAGTTCCGACGACGTCGACGGCTGTTTGATACGCAACATCGTCACCAACGACTCGATCGCCGCTATGGGCATCGTCATTTCCTTGTCTTCCTCCAAGAACTTGAGGTATGTGTTTTTGATATCGAAATCTGTCATTACTATTTTTATGATTTTTCAATATGCGAAAAGTTTTTTAAAAGACACCCAGATAATGTTGTTTGTGGAAGAAGACGACGAAGTCCATTCAGAAACAGAGTTCATGGATATCGACGATGATCCCGTTGTCGATTCGATTCCACTTGTGCTCAATACCGTGCCTGACGAAGCAGCACAGTCGGTGCATATAATACAGTATCCAGGAAGACGCAAGACCCGAGCGTTGACTGATAACAACTACCGCGTGGCAATCAAGCCCGAATCTCAATACTTGGAGGTCAAGTTACCGTTGGACACATCCAAGTTCTTTAACGGCACCAAGATCGACGACTGGGGCACCGAGATCGACCGCCAGGGTCTCCAGGGAGTCCTAAACACCACCGAGAGCGGTCTCTACGTTGGCCAGCTTGTGGGTGAGGGCGACGAAAGAAAGATGGTGTTGATTCCCGTGGATTCAACCACACAGTTACGGCCTTCGTTCAAGTACATTGATGACGTAGACAACGCTACCCAGAACCAACGTCGTGCTGAACACGCAGAGGCCAACAAAACAACCCAGATCCAGATCCTCCAGACATCTGCAAAGTCTGGATCCCAGATCACCAACGCAGAAGGGTTTGGTAACGCCCTTGGTGAATCGTTACGTCACATCAAGAAGTTTGAGGAAGAAGAATGGGTTCACTTACAATGGAAGAGCGCAGACCACGAGAGTACCCGTAACCTCAAGCAGGAATTGTTGCATGGAGCAGACAACATCGAATTGTCTACATCCACCCCGATGGATCAGTTTATCGTTGATTTATTACAATAATGTACATTACTATAGAGTAAGCTCTCTCTGCTATATTTTCACGTGATTATCCCATCGTGCGGCTTATCATTTACAAAAATCAATTCTTGTACCTATACAACTATGGAAGATGATGGAATGCTCTTGAACTTTGCCACCCTGGACACACCAGTGCCTCAGCGTGTGGCAAAGGTAACGGGAGGAAAATGGAAGGAACGCAGAAAACTTCAGTTAGAGCTTCAGGGCCGAAAAAGACCCGACCGAGCCACGGGAGTCAATACGACGTTGATTGAAAACTCGAGGTTGGACCGTAAAATAACAGACAAGAAGACAAAGAGATCAGCCACGGAAACCTACGGTATTTCTGCAAAGAAAGTCAAGTTTACAGAAACGTCAGGTGTTGGCGGAGGTAAAAATGGATCGTACGTGTCGTCGCTCTTCACTAACGGAGACAATTCGTCTTTGGCCCATACAAAAGAAGAGGAAAAGAAGACTTACTTACCGTCGAATGCTCCGTTGAAGGATGCCACTACTTTTGATGGGTTGGGATTGAACGATAAATTGGCCAGCCACTTGACAGAAACATTACGGTTCAAGCATCCAACGCGGATCCAGCAGCTGGTTATTCCCCAATTACTCACCACCCAACGCGATTTATTTGTCAAGGCACAGACAGGTTCTGGAAAGACGTTGGCGTTTCTTTTACCGATATTTCACCAGCTCATGATGGAAAACACCAATAAAATCTCGCGTGATTCAGGACTCTTCGCCATCATCTTGGCTCCCACAAGAGAATTGGCTACCCAGATCTATGGTGTGATGGAAACACTTACGAGATGTTACCATCACGTAGTTCCTGGGATTGTCATTGGTGGAGAGAAGAAAAAGTCCGAAAAGGCTCGTTTAAGAAAGGGAGTCAATATCTTGGTGGCTACGCCCGGTAGACTTGCAGATCATATCGAGAACACATCTGTATTTGATGTGAGTCAGTTGCGATACTTGATTCTTGACGAAGGTGACAAGTTGGTGGAACTTGGGTTTGAAGAAACCATCACCAAAATCACTGAGCATATCACCAAACACTCACAGATCCACGAAACGGTACAGAAATGGCAAGGCTTACCATCCAAAAGAGTCAACTTGTTGTGTTCGGCAACGATGCAGAACAATGTCCAGAAATTGGGCAGCATTATCCTCAACAATGCCGAGATGATCACCGTCGAAGGTGAGCGTAAGGGTACGGTTTTGTTCGACGAAAACGTTACTGGAGGAGCAATGACGGCTCCTGACCAGTTGACTCAGGAAGTAGTGGTGTTGCCTCCCAAGTTGAGACTTGTGGCTCTCGAAGCATTGCTCAAACGCACCTCGATGGAGGCCCAGGAACCAACTCGAACAATTGTCTTCTTTTCATGCTCCGACTCCGTGAACTTCCACTTTGACGTGTTCACGCGTGGCGGGAAGCGGTACAAGAAGGTCAAGAACGACGATGGTACCAGTGAAGAACAGTTGGTTGACTACTCAAAGGACGAAGACGACGATTCGCAGTTGAAGGAAGAAGATGTTGGGGTCTTGACGGGCCCTGGTATTGGTCCCAGCACCGATGTGTTCAAGCTTCACGGCTCATTATCGCAAAACGCACGTACATCGACACTCCAGGCATTTATCAAGAGTAAGGTGAACCACTCAGTATTGTTGTGTACTGATGTTGCTTCACGTGGGTTGGATATGCCAAATATTGCCAGTGTCATCGAGTATGATCCTCCGTTCACCATTGACGACCATTTGCACAGAATTGGGAGATCAGCGAGAGTTGGTAACGAAGGAAAAGCGACATTATTCCTTTTACCAGGAAACGAAGAGGGTTATGTCGACGGCAAGATCAGAGTGGTGCATCCCAAGAAAGGAAGTTTGAGTATCGTCAACTACGAAGATATTCTTAAACACGGATTTGCACAAGTGGACAATGAAGAGTCAGAGAGAAAGAGTTCCAAATCCGATCCACACAAGCGGCACGGAAAATGGGATATTCATGCCACTACATGGCACTTGGAGGTTGAAAGATGGTTACTTGAAGACCAGACAGCCCATGACCGGGCTGTCCAGGCATTTACATCGCATATTCGTGCCTACGCGACACACTTGGCGTCGGAAAGAAGCTTTTTCAACGTAAAGACCTTGCATTTGGGCCATTTGGCCAAGAGTTTTGGGTTAAGAGAGACTCCCAAGAAGTTAGGGAAGTCGATGGGTACCAGTGAAGTCACCTCGACGAAAGCCAAGAAGGAGGATCCGCGTAAGAAGATGTTACGGATGGCCAAGTTGGCAGTTAAGGCAACTAGCAGCGAGTTCCACTATTAGATAGCATTTCTGTACCCATCGATGTTCCAGAGACTGTGGTTTTCTCCTAATATATAGCCAATATTACGTTTCTGGTAGTAATCACCCACAAGTTCGATATTTTCAATGATATCGTCGAGAAGAATCGCCTTACCGACAGAAATACCGTAGCCCATACCGGGATGTTTGACATTGACAACATGGATATGGAAATGGTAGTACGAAGGTTGGTAATGGACGAATATACGGAGCTCATCAGCTCCTAGACCGTACTTTTCCCGGGTTACGTGTTTGATGGTTTTTTGGACCTGTTTAAGCCAGTCCAAATGGGTACCGTTCAAGTCTCTGACACTAGAAATGTCCATGCGGTTGACAATGGCACAAAGGTAAAGTGTATCGATGTTGATGGTGTCCCACTTCATGTCAGGCAACAACACGAACCCATTTTGCGGATCTTTGTCGTGGTACACAAACGTTTCTGACTCTTTACCTTCAAAGAGAATATTATACACCCACTTGATTCGGTCACCCTTCTGGGCATTGATGAAATCAACCACGTAATCAGCGTACATTTGTGGAGTCTCCACAACATAATGTGACACTTGCTTGCTGTATTTCTTGATGTGTGACTCTGTCGCAGGGTAAACAAGATTGAGTTTGGCACCTGGCATCTTATCGATATCCTGGTTCAACACAGCGTTTGACCATAGATAAATGTCGTTGGCATTGATGGTCTTTGCATCTTGGACAATTTTTTGGAGATTGCGTTCTTCGGTAAGAAAATGGGATTTTTCAAGCAAAACCAATGCTGCTTCACCGTTGATTTCACCAAGCAACACAATCGTTTTGGCCTGAGCATCGTTGTTGAGAAGTTTCTTGTACTCGAACTGCTGA
The DNA here is from genome assembly GCA_030581575.1 of Teunomyces aglyptinius. Classification (NCBI taxonomy): domain Eukaryota; kingdom Fungi; phylum Ascomycota; class Pichiomycetes; order Serinales; family Debaryomycetaceae; genus Teunomyces; species Teunomyces aglyptinius. The sequence goes on from JAKTTR010000021.1 coordinate 42,917, forward strand.
ATCAATTGGTTCACTTCCATGGTGAGGTTAGTATACCGGAGTGATGTAATTTCTGGGAGAATATAAGTCGCAGAATGAGATGATGAATATTCAGCAACAACTTTCGAGACGTATTTATACTTGAATGATTTGGTGCTTGGTGTAGTTTATTGTTGTATTTAATGGTCCAGAATTGTTATAACAATGGCCATTTAATAACACTTGTTGAAAAATTAAGCGATGGCGTCCACTTCTTCGTCAGAACTAGAACAATCCAATAATTGTAACTTACAAAACAATAACTGATAACATTGGCACACAAACCTGAAGATGAATTTGGGATAAGTTGTTTAATCTAGAACCCTCTCCAGGGCCAAGAATGAAAAGTACATTTTCCATGTGAGAATCACAGGTAACCGTGGAAAACCACTCGGTTATTAACTCTATAAACCCTAATCATCCTCATCATTCATATCGATACATACCCAGCCTGGCCAGGCAACTTCGTCTCTGATTATAGTCCGTAGTTGGTCAATGAGAAACTTTTCCACCTTGCCAACGTTGCGAAGCACGTTGTTTTCAAGCTCACCGATCTCTGACTCGATACGAATCTTCTTGATGATATCTATTCGTTCACGATTGTTGGGTGTGTTTGTGTAGTCAACAAAGTTACCTCCCAAAAGCGGAGAGTTGTTTGATTCTGACCGTGATGTCGATGTTCCAAAGTAATCGGAACTAGTGGTCTCGTCCACGTCACATAAGAAAGAGAAATACACCGAGTTCTTGAGGTATGCAATGGTCACCACAGAATGAATAAATATTTCGGAAATATGAAGTTTGATGGGAAGCGTAATGAAATTGGGCGACGGATAGTTCACCAATAGCATGACCAGAATCTCGATATGGAGATCGCCTGAATACTTGAGCTCGGCAATAAACTGGATATCGTTTTCATGCTTGCTGTTGCCTGTTGTTCCTGTTCTCATATCGGTCCTGGTTCGCAAAAACGACGGGTTCATCTTTCGTGGATGAGCATTGAGTATATCGGTGGGAGTTTCGGTTCCGTTGGTAGTGCTATTGCTGGGACCCAACCCAATGATATTGTTCATGTTGTATTTGTGTGTATAGTTGTAATGGTTGGTCATTAATGATATCGAGTCCAGTGACTTGCGAACACTAGCAAGTTCGTTATTGTCGTCTTCGTAGCTGCTGCCGTCCGTGTCTGAATCCTGTTCAGGAACCTGTGGCTCGGTGCCTCGTTCACGAACAATATAGTCGTCTGGATCCTCGTAGAATTCGTCAAATGGATCACCAATGTGTCTGATGATCACTTCTGGAGGCTCGGTTCCAAGACTGAAATTCGTCACTGAAAGATTCGCAATGTACGACGGAAGACTGATATCCTGAAATTGATGATCCAAGAACTCTTTGATTGACTCATTGATCGCGTTGTCGGCAACAAGCTTATCCCAGTTGATATCAAACGACATCGTGGGATGGGTTTAAATTTGTGCGACCATTCGAAAAGTACCGCGATAGAAAAAGTTCATTCATTTTGGGTGCGGATTTTGCAGCATTAAATCATGAGCTGGAAAGATGCTTGAACCCCCACCACCGTGACAGACCAATCATATCACTCCAATCTCCCCATATGTATTCTATCTAACAATTATTTTTCAACTTTTTTTTTTGTTTCAGGTTTCTATTCTCCACACTTTTCATGGTTCCGGTATCGGCGTCCCTGGAACACAAAAAGAAATAAATCGGCTGAAAAATCTTTCTGTCTGGGGAAGATACTCTGTAAATACTATTATTACGTCTTCGAATCATGATCGCATCGCTTCCATTACAGATCATTGTTGTGGGTGCTGGACTTATAGGGCCTCGACACGGTGCGCATGTCAACCTGAATCCATACTGTGAGTTGTTCGCCATAGTGGATCCTTCGGCTGCAGCACAACAGGTGGCCGAAGAGTTGAATACCGACTACTTTCCCTCCATCGAGCTGTTGATCAACTACTGCGACGCCAACAACATTCTGTACCCACACGGAGCCATCGTCTGTACTCCAAACCATACCCATATCAGAGTCAGTGCTGAACTCGCCAAATTTGGTATCCATTTATTAGTGGAGAAACCGCTCAGTTCGAAGCCAGAAGAAGCTAAAGCGCTTAAGGAATATGCTGCCAGAAACAACGTGAAACTTTTGGTGGGCCATCACCGTCGTTTCAATCCGTACATTGTTGAAGCCAAGAAGAACCTTGACAAAGCAGGCAATATCGTAGCGATCCAGGGAACATGGACACTAAAAAAACCCGATGAATACTTTCTCCAGTCCCCTTGGCGGACAGATACACGAACTGGAGGAGGAGTGCTCTTGATAAACTTGGTCCACGATCTCGACTTGCTTCAGTACTTATTCGGACCCATAGAACGGATCTACGCAGAACTACTCAAGAAACAACGCACACAGTACCCTGACGTCGATGAGGGAGCTGCACTTACCATCAGATTCACAAACGGAATCACAGGAACCTTTATTTGTTCCGATAATGTGGTGTCTCCATATAACTTTGAGTCAGGCACTGGCGAAAACCCCACCATTCCCCACCACACAGATCTCCTGGGATTCTATCGTGTGTTTGGATCCAAGGGAACACTTTCAATTCCAGACATGAGCTTGTACCACCAACCCAACACGGCAGCGAGCTGGACAAGTCCTGTTGTACGTGAATCATTAGTGGTGCCGGATTCATTGGATCAATTGCCTTTTGATTTACAATTGAACCATTTTCTCGATGTGATACGAGGGAAATCCGAGCCACTTTGTACTGCTGATGATGGTATTTCGGCTCTTCTCTGCATAGATGCTGTGTTGAAATCAATAGAAACAGAGTTGCCAGTGAAGGTCGCTCTGGTGAAAAGTATAGTGGCCGATGACGCCTGTATATAAAGTGAATTTTCTTATTACGTAATCTTTTTTTTTCTCTCTCTAACCAGTAGAAATGTTCAATTATTCATCAGTGAATCTAACGTCTGATATCATGTCGAAATACATCTTGCCAAACACTTTGAGAGAGTTGAGATTCCATTTGTCACAGACTGGCGAAGCCTCTGTGCCCTTGAGAAACTTCTTGACAAACAACTACCAGACCTTAAAGACACAATCTGCGAACAAGTTGCCTATATTGATCAGAGAGAGTTACGGAGTTGCTCCATCGTTGACGGCCAGATTTGAAAAGGGTAGAGAGGTTAAGAACACGTTGGAAGGATTGGACGAACGTGGGATTGAGAACGCTTTGAAGGAATTGTTGAAGAACTAGATGCATATATCAAAAATAAATAATATACGACTACTTATCCATATTGTAAGTACCAAACTGGTAGATTCCCCAAGCCAAACTTGCCGAAGCTTCGTTATAAAGTTCGGTGATTGGCTCTTTATCTTTGGACGCAACACCAGCAGCGACAACAAGCGGAACAAAGTGTTCGAGCGTCGGATGTGCTTTATACAAGAGTTCACGGTTGGTTGATTTCAAGGCTTCAAAATCAGCCAACAGTGGCAACTTCTTTGTCAAAATGCCCGTAAGCAAGTCACTGAATGGCTCGACGTACGGCATGGGTCCCACGCGTCTCATAGCAAGGCCCAATTCGTACAAGTTGTGTACCGACATTCCAGACAAAATAAGGAGACCCGTAGAGTAACGTTGTTTCGATTCGTCCCACACATTGTTTTGTCTGAAAGTGTTGAGGGCTTGTCCCAATCTGTAGTGAGCCGCAAAGTCGGATTCCGTTGCAGTCAACGAGACTTGGATCACGGCTGTCTTGGGTAAATCCAATTGGCCTGGAGCAGGAGGATCACCTGACAATTGGTTGTAGTTGGTGAACGCAACCTTGAAAGGAACCCAGACACCGTGGTCAAGTCCACGGTTTGTTAATCTGCTTTCGAACCCATTTTGTTCCAAATGCTGCTTGATTTTCGCAGCAATTGAATACGAGTTCTGGGTATGGAACTGTTCCTTGTACATGTATTCAGGAAACCCACCAAAGTCGTAGATCAATTCGTTCTCTGCGTCTGGGCTTGTTGGGATTGCGATCTCAACTCTGTTCGAGCCACGAGACTGCCAGTGGGCAGACACCACAATGATATAATCGGGCTGGTACGTATTCTTAATGGTGTCACCGATTTTACGAATTGTTTTCCAGGCACCATGGTTGTCATCCTGATAAAGGAAACTGGGGCCACCGTGGCTGAAGAAGTATGCTGGAAACGGGTTGGTATTTCTCTCCCATTCTGAGGAAGTAGACATGATGGATTGTAAATAGGTGCGATAAAATACTGCAAACCAGATCCCCAAGATTAAAATGACTAATTTAAACAATGTGAAACACTACTTATACTTAACCTATGAGGCGTATCACAGTGATTAACAATAGCATTCAGCCCATGTAGTATTGCAACTAGTAAAATATTTGAAAAATGCTTAGTAATGTGCAGGCGAGAGATACACATTATTTTTTGTATTAAGACACACACTACTGGTACTGTCTTTTCGTTTTGTCTTGACCTGGCTACTATGACCCAGAACTAATAGTTCCAAACTACCCGTCGTTATTAGTGCCTACAAAAATCCGATGACGTTAATCTCACCAGAAGGTAAAGGTGTGGAATGTACAGAATCATTATGTGTGATGATTCGTTCCCAAAATGGTAATATTGAGAAGGTTGAGTCGCAAACACGGCACTGGTGGTGTCCCAAAATAGTAACTCGTAAATTTTCGTCTGTTTATTCGTTCCCTCTAAAAAATTAAAGTCAACTTTTTCTACTGTCGATATGTTGCCGGAGTTCGATTGCTGTATTACGTCTCCTTATGTGCCGGAAGCGAAAACACCTATTCTGGAGCAATTTCATCTGTCCCAGCGACTAAGTAAAAACCACACACATCCACATCCTTTTTCCACAACCACATCACCACCAACAGTAACACAATGGTTAATCTCTTTTCCCGTAGAGTATGTAACATGATTTATTTTTGGTCTTCAATACTAACTTCCAGCGGAAACAAGATTCTTATCACGGATTTAGCAAGTACCATGACGAGATAGCACGGTACGAACCATCGCTGCCTCTTTCTGCCGGTCTACCTGCCTCTGGAATCAACAGATCACAATCTCTTTCCAATGGAGCGGGTGCTGCGGCTGCTGCGGCAATCAGACGACATAACAACCCCCAACCACTGAGCCAGCCGGCACGGCCCCGGAAACCCGCTCAACCACGAACAGGGCCCAACAGAACAAATTCATTGTCCTCAACCCAACGCCTGAACTCACTCAAATCATACACTTACAACCCCAAACCCTCATACACCCCAGGACAAGCCAACATCAACAATCCCCCAACTCGCAGACACAGCAGTTTGACTGCCAACTACAACTCTTTCCACCGGAAACAAACCAGTGCAGAATCTAACCGCATAAACTCAATCAACTCCTTGCTGCGGTCTCCAATTAATCGTGTTGTTGAGACAGATGACCCAGAGGAAGAAGAAGAAGATGTTGTCATCACTACCAAGATCACGAAGGTGGTGGATTCGCAGGGAAGAACCCAATCCGTAACCACAAAAACTATCAAGACCTTTCCCAACGGCTCAAACATTATTGAAACCACTACCAAGAACATTTCCAGACCTACGTCCAGATCCAATTCTAGATCCAATTCCTTTTCTTCCGCACAAAGATTGGGATCTTTATTGTCAAATACAAACATAAATCTTGATAAAATAGATGAAGATCTCCAAGACTTTGACTATAATTACGAGTTAGACCATGATCACATGGAACATACCCACCAGAATACCTTGAAGTTGAATGCCTATGATAACAGTGCTAACAAAAAACTTTTGGTGGAAACCAAGAAACCAAACCTTGAGCCTCGTATTAACTCCTTGGCCAGTCAAAATACAAATGGTGATACTTCTCCTCAAAAGCCATTGAGATCCATCTTAAAAAACACACATCGGCCAGTGTTTGAAGAAACAACTGAGGAAGCCAAAGAAACAAGCCATCCATACAAGTACTTATCGGAGCAACAAACTTCTCCACAGGACAGAGAGAGTTTAAGAAGACATCTCTCGCCAAGGTTCTCTACCCCTGTAACCAATTTTGATGACATACATTCTACCTCATCTCAACACTCAATCAAGTTTAATGAAAAAGTTGAAACCATTCCTGGAGGTGAATCATACCATGATAAAAAGGTTGACGCTTCTAGTCCTGAGTTTTATGCAGCTGCCATGGCCGCTGCCTACAAGAAAGTTTATGGTGACAGATTACCCGAAGCAACTAATGAGCCAGAAGCACAAGATGAACCAATCCCAGTTAATAGTCCAGGTGAAAGATTGGGCTCTATGACTTCAAACCTTTCTTCTATGGTTGAAAGGGGCGTTAAGAGAGACCAGAAAGCCGCGGAAATTGCCCAAGGTGGTGTTGAAACAAACTTTCGGTATGAGAATCACCATAAAGATTTTATCAAGCATTCTTTAAGGGATGGTTTGCCAAAATCTACGAGCAGGAAGGAAAGAGCTAAGGAAGAGAAGAAAGCTATGAAAGAAGCAGAACTCAGACAAAAGAATGAGAAGAAAGAGGAAGAAGAAAGACAGAAGTTGGCAGCAAAGAAAGAGCAAGAAGCAGAAAATATTGCCAGAAAGGAAGCTCAGCAAGCAAAGAAAGAAGACAGAAAGTCTAGAAAGTTGTTTGGTATTTTCGGCAAACGGAAGAATTCAATTGATAGTACTGGTGGCTATGACACAAGTTCTTCCATGATGTCGAGTCATATACGGAATCAAAGTCTTGATTCAAAGAGACGTCTTGCTTCCTTTGAAGACAATTCTACATTCAAAGCTGATAAATATGATGCACCTCTTGTTCAGAACTCCTTGAGATCCAAATCCATGTCTCGTGATCACTCTAAAGACGAACAGCAACCAAGCTTCGAAAACTCGGTCCCTTCGGAACCAGCGCATCGTGAACAGAACCAAGTAAATCCACATGCAAAACCAACTAATACAGAACCTGTTGAATTGCCAAGCCCTTCTTTCATTCCAATTCAAGATTCTGTAGCGAAGCCAGTTAGACAATCCATGTACGAGGTACCCCAGCCAGTTGCGCAAGATGCGGTTCCTGTTGATATTAATGAAGTTGCAGAATCACCCATTATTGAACCTGGTTTCAAGCCAGAATATCCTAATGTGGACATAACACCAATTCCATTAGAACCAGAAGTCCAGATCCCCGAAAACAATGAATTAGAAGATGACGAATCCAATTATGAAAGTGGAGGATCTTTCTTTGCATCTGCTTTGAGACGTGTTGCAGACCCCAAAAGACAGAACAAAAGTCATTCTATGCAGAAAGGTAACACATCTAAGAAGTCACAGTCGAGTGAAGATACCGAGAAATCTAAATTTATTCCGGTTCCAAGTTTAACTGAAGTTGACGACCAAATATTTGATGATGAAAATAACAGTAGTGTTTTTGGTGGATCACGGAGAAACTTACTTGACAAGTTTGCAAGTGAAGAACAACTTGGTGGTGTGGAACCAGGTGATATTGTTGAAATTCCTGAATTGGCTGGAGATGAGCCTAGTCCTAATTTGGATGAAGATACTGTTGAAGAGTTCCAGACACCTGAACCTGAAATGGAGCCTACATTCAAGGCGGAGGAAAAACCAACTACGCCTATTCTTGAGCCAGTGGCCAAGATTTCTGCTCAGCAAGTAACTGAAGTTGAGGAGCCGGTATTTTCCCAGCCAAGAGTGCAGAAACGTCCAGGCAAGCGAGAATCCAAGATATTTGCTGCTACTGCCTCCTTGGATCTCCTGTTAGATGTTCCTGCTGATACATTAACTGAGACTGAAGAAGTTACTTCCACTTCGCCTAAAGAGGATAAGGCAGCGGTCTTTTCGAAGCAGAGCAGTAACTCTGAGCAGCCAACGAGCTCGACGGCGGCTACTCCACCTGAAAAGGTTGGTGAGCCTGCCAAAGTTGAAGAAGAAGTTGCAAGCAAGAAGAAAACCAAGAAGGAACCTAGCAAGTTCAAGCAAAAGATGCTCAAGCTCTTTATTAATGGCTACCAGTAGAGAATGGGGTCTTGTGCTATTCAGTTCTATGTATTTGTATATCATTATATTTAAGAAAAATGTCTTTTAATCCGTTGTATTCTTTGTCTAAGTGTTGCTACCGGTTCTCTATCACCACGGATCTTGTCCAACGAGGCCTTTCTTGATAAAAAGGATGTCTTTGGCTGTTCATCAAGAATGTAGAAGTACGCTTTTTGTGTGGCACGAAACAGCAGCGTATACAAGACAGATTCTGGCGGGTGTTTCTTGGAATGGGGTTGGATTGGAAGAAAGAGAGACTTGAGACTGGCAAGTGACAATGTGTTACTTGTAGTCAATTTGGAGCATGAAGAAAAGGAAGGGAAATTGTCGCTGGTTATGGTCATTTTTGTGGATGTGAAGGTTATTAGTTTTTGCACCCATTGTAAATAAAGTTGTTAGTAAAGTGATGATCAAGTACAAAAAAAAATGCATTGATTAAATCGTGATTGTGGACAATTGCTTTCTATCTCGATGATATACTTGATACGCATTCTGAGCCTTGTTGACAGCAATATGGAGAGACATGTTGATAAATAGCAAAACTGAGGCGCGATAACCTAACCAAAAATAACTCGCCCTTCAACCATGAATTATCTCCAGGAAGTACACACGTTGAGCCATGCTTCGAGCAAAGATAAGGTATTTGAACAGCTTTGTCATGCGTGTCGTTCTGGAGAGCTTGATGTGGTGGAATCGTTGTTGGTGACGCCAAACCTCGACCTCAACCAGTTGGATGAATGGGACTACTCGCCCCTTATTCTTCTGTCGTTGTGTGGCCACTATGATATCGTGGAGTTGCTTCTTTCAAGGGGTGCTGTTTGTGATAGAGACACGTTTGAAGGCGCTCGATGCATCTATGGTGCCTTGAACGATGATATCAGAAAGTTGTTGTTGAGTTACGATATCTCGAAAGCCGTCGATAATTCCCAGCCCTTTGCCAATCATATCTCGTTGATGTTGGCTCCACAAAGTCTTAACACCGCCGATATTGAGTTTTTCTTTCCTCACGTCAATGGAGCACTCGTTTCTCATTACCAATCATTCAAGTTGCATCGCTTTTTGTTGACTGCCAGGTGTCCGACTTATAGAGACAAATTGAATGGTGAATGGCACACACAACATCAGATCAGACTTCCTGGTGTAGATCCTGTTGTGTTCAAGTCAATTGTTGACTATATCTACCTTAGAACTGGTCTGATTGCCATCGACAACAAAGATATCCAGGACCGGCTCTTGGACCTCGCGCAAGAGTTGCAGTTGCACGATTTGGCAGAAAGTATAGTGGCAATTAAACAAGTCACAGATCCCATCCAGAAATCAAAGCTTCTCAACGACTATAGAAAGAAATTCACTGAGAAGGCAAGACAAGATCTCAATGACTTTTTAACAAACGATATCATCAAGAATAAGGTCATCAGCGCCAAAATTCCAGGTGTAGATTACAATGATAGTGATTGTTTTAAGCCGGAGAATTTGCATACTTTTTTAGACTCCAGTGCCGTCCCTGAAATTGCACTCTCATGTATAGATGATGAGAGTGGAACGGTGGTTTTCTATCCCGTTAACAAGTCCATGCTTGCCAGATCAGAGTATTTCGATACCATGTTTCGGTCCCCTATCTATTCTACACCTGAGCACGACTTGCCACGCATAGGTTCTGTTCTTGATAGACCAATGTTTGGTACTGAAGATCTCGTCATCTTGAGGTTTTCTAGTTTCACCAACTCAGCTGCAACTGCAGAAAGGGTGTTATCATTTTTATATCATGACAATATCGATGATATACCTCTTAATGGTGTGGTTGATTTATTGTATGCAGCAGACGAGTTGTTGTTGGAAAGACTCAAGACGATGTGTGCGTTGAGAATTACACAGTGCTTTAATAAATTCACCTACGAGGAATTCCAGTCGTTTCCAGAGTTGGTAAATTGCGATGCTTTTGAATTGATGAATGTAGCATTACTCACTCGTTGTGACAAGTTGGAACAGCATTTGACTCACCTCATTGCACATAATCTAAATGAGATCTGTTCCAACGATGATGGAACAAACAGCGTCCTTGCTTTGATCGAAGACAGCGCAGAGAGAATCAGTTCCAGACAACATACAGATACCATTGAATTTATCGATGATATGCGGTATTATCTTAGTCATAAAAAGTACGCCGTTGCCGATAAAGCAAAAGATCTTGATGGTGTTTTGGCGACTTGGACTGAATTCGATGAGTCTAAAATACAGATCTCGCTGAATATCAAACTTGTTGAAGAAGCTCGGGCAAACTACGAGCGCGATCTCGAGTTGATTGACACCTTGTTGGAGTCGGTCGAGTTGGAAGCTTAAGATTTGCAACTATCTTTAGTTAGCACGTGATAGATGGTTGCAGCTTGTGGACAGAAAAAAAAATAATTTAGTCTTCTCATCTCTAAAATTTTATTTCAATAGAATCAATTACAACCAACTATGACTGATAATAATCCAGAAGGCGGGTTGTCGGTCGACTTGTTTGTATTGGATGATAAGTTGGACAAGATCAGAAGCCAAATCAATTCAAAATTAGACAACCAGAAACATTTGGCCATTATTTTGTCAGCTGTTGATGAGAATATCGAAGAACAGAAGAATGAACGTACTCCGGTAGCATATTTCGTGTCCTTTTTATCCTTGTTGGACCAGGCAATTAGAGATGATGCCATTGTTGATAACACTTTGGCAACCACAACCACATACTTTTTGGACTTGGTCTTTCCTTTTACTCCAAAGCCGTTGTTGAGGTCCAAGTTTTCGGAAATCTTAACCAAGTTGGCATCGCCTCTTACCCTTCCTCAAGCTGAAGCTCCATTAGTCCGTTCAACCATTGGTACTTTGGAAAGCTTGTTATTGGCTCAAGATCACCAACAATGGATCGCATCAGGTAACATTTCTCCGAAGAGAGCATTCCTTGGTCTTTTGGAATTATCCTTTGATCCAAGGCCCAAGGTCAGAAGAAGAGCTCAAGAAGCTGTGAATAAAGTCTTGAGTAACCCTCCAGCTTCCCCTTCTCCTACTCATATTGCTGCTCCTTTGGCAGGTGAAATATCCTTGAATAAACTTACTTCCTTGTTGGAAGATACAAAAAAGCATACCAAAAACTCTAACAAGGAACTCAATTCTCAGATCATTCATTGCTTGCAATTAATCACCTCCATCACATCAGCCAACGCATGGCCCACTTCCAAAATCAGTCCTTTGTGCGATGTCTTGTTGGAGATCTCCAAGACCTCTGATCAATACTTGGTTTCCTCTGCTTTCTCTGCATTTGAAGGTTTATTCCAATCTATGTCCAACATTATCGATGTTGAAAAGTTTAGTAATGTATTGGATGTTATTTTTGACTTGAAACCTTCCATCAATGATACACACTTGGCTGCTTCTTGGTTGGCTGTGATTGCCAAGGCCTTGGAAAGTTATGCCTCCTTGTCGCCAGAAACGTCGTTAAAGAAACTCCCTACTATCTTGACAATCGTCTCTAGTTTCTTGACTTCGGACTCCAAGGATATTACGTCTTCTGCGTCACAGTGTTTGATTGCAATTGTTACCCAAACTATCCCAGACAATTATTTGTTGCAGCCAACTGCTACGAATGGTGTTTCGGGTGAAATTTATGAACTTGTGGATGATGTGATCAGCTTCATTGCTGAGCACATTGAAAAGGAATTGTTTAACATCAGATATCAACACTCCACCAAGGAAATTTTGGAATTTATTGCTGCTGTTATCTTGAAGTTGAGAACTAGAGCAAATCCTGATTTCTTAAGCATTCTTGAAACCGTTGGAGGATGGAGAACAAACGAAACAGATTCGTTTCCTTACAACAAGGAGGCCGAAGAAGTAATTGCAGCTTCTTTGTCTACTTTGGGACCTCAAGTTGTTCTCAGCGTATTGCCATTAAACTTGACTGGTGGTACTCAACCAGGAAGAGCCTGGTTGTTGCCATTGTTGAGAGATAACGTGAGATTCGCTGAATTGCAATTTTACAAGACTGAAATCTTGCCAGCAGTTGAGTTCTTTGAACAGAAAATACAAGCTTCCTCCAACAAGGAATCATTAAACAATAAGATCTTCCAAACCATTATTGATCAAATCTGGTCATTGATACCCCACTTCTGTGATTTGCCAAAGGACTTGATTGGTGCTTTTGATGATGCGTTTGCTGCATCCTTGTCTGATTTGATGTATGCAAATGTTGGGTTGCGTGTTCCAATCTGTCACGCTTTACGATTATTGGTGGAATCTAACGTTGCTTACAGTGAAGGTGCTTTGGCGGACGACTTGTTGATCCAAGAAGAACTTTCAATTGAAGCATCCAAACAAAACCTTGAATATTTGTCCACCAAAGCTTCCAATATATTGTCTGTCTTGTTCAATGTCTTCTCCTCCACATTGCCTGATGCAAGAGGCTTTGTTTTGGAAACTATCGACACCTATTTACAAGTGATTGCTAAGGACGACTTGGAATCTACTTTTAATAAGGTTTGTGGCTTGTTGAAGCAGGCTATGACTGACGAAGCTGGTCAACCTGATAATAAGAAGGACTCTGTTCCAAAGTTAAGTGCTACCATGATGGACTTAGTGGTGGCTATGTCCAAGTATGTTCCTGAAACGTCTCACAATGCATTGTTCACTATCTTCTCCAGCACAGTTTCTTTGGAGAACAATGGTTTGATGCAGAAGAGATCTTACAGAATCATTGCCAAATTGGCTGAAACTGAAGTTGGTAAGCAATCCATCAGCAATTTCATCACCGAAATTGAAGGTGTTTTAGTTCAGACCACAGAGATCACTCACAATTCGGCCAGAGCATCGAGATTGACAGCTATTCTATTGGTGTTGGATTGCTTGCCTCAAAACCATTTGTATTTTGTCCCAAGTATTCTTCAAGAAATCATTATGTCCACCAAGGATGTCAACGAAAGATCGAGAGAATTATCGTATCAGATATTGATAAAAATGGGTAAGATTATGGCACAAGGAGGTATTGTTGAAAACGGCAAGGTTCCTGGTTTTGCCGATGAAACTCCTGATTCAGAGGCCTCTTTGGTGGAATATTTTACCATGGTCAGTGCCGGTTTGGCAGCCCAAACTCCACACATGATATCTGCTACCATCACTGCTGTTTCATGTTTGGTGTTTGAGTTCAAGGATGAATTGCCAACAGAAGTGCTTGTTGAAATCGCTTCCACGGTTGAATTATTTTTGACACACAACTCCAGAGAGATTGCCAAATCTGCTATTGGATTTGTTAAGGTTGAAGTGTTGTCATTACCAGAGGAAATGGTCAGAGCTAACTTGAAAGAATTGTTGACCAAGCTTATGAAATGGTCTCACGAACATAAGGGTCACTTTAAATCAAAGGTCAAGCATATCTTAGAAAGATTGATCCGGAAGTTTGGCATAGAGGAAATCGAACAAGCCATTCCAGAAGAAGACCGCAAATTGATAAGTAATATCAAGAAGACCAGAAACAGAGCTAAGAGAAGAGAAGCTGAAGAAGAAGCTGTGGAAGGCAATTCTGCAAACACCGAGAAGAAGTTTGTTTCTGCTTACGAAGAGGCATTGTACGACTCGGAAGTTTCTGATGACGAATTTGATGAAGCCGACGAGAAGCCTTCCAAGAGCAAGAAGAGTAACCAATTTATTTTGGATACTGGTGATGAACCATTGAACTTGTTGGACCGTAAAGCTATGGCCCATATTTCGTCTTCGAAGCCAAAGAGATTCAGCAAGAAGGAATTGGCAGAAAAGAAAGCCGAGTTCAGAACCAAGAACGGAAAGTTTGTGTTCAGTGAAAAAGATGATGAAGATCCTTTGGCTGACAGGGGTTCAGGTGTGGATGCTTACTTGGATGCAGTTAAACAGGCCCCTGTGAGAGGGCAGAAGAACAAGTTGAAGTTCAAGAAGAATACTGAGGAAGAAGTGTGGTCTGATGATGAACAAGAAAACCAAAAACACGCCAATTCCAAGCCCAAGGGTAGACCCTTAGGAAGAGGTAAGATCCAGAAACCTAAACAGAAGTTTAAGGCTAAGAAAAAGCTTTAGATAGATTGTACATTAATATATATTACTTACTCTAGCTTCTGTTTTTTTTTTGTGCACCGTCGCACGACGACAAGCATTCAACCTTTTTAAATTTTTCACTTCTTGTTTAACGATCAAAAGTGGCCACTATTATGTCATTAAAAAGCTTAAAGAGTCCAATCAGAATAAGACTAGCACGTTTTGGTAGAAAGCACACTCCTTTGTACAACATTGTTGTGGCTAAAAAGGGTGCAGCTCGTGATAGTTTGCCCATCGAAGTATTGGGTACTTATAATCCCAATCCCGTTCCTTTAACTCCAGAAGAGAAGGCTGCTGGTGTGAAAGCCTTTAAAGATGTCAAGTTGGACTTCAACAGATCTAAGTACTGGGTTGGTGTCGGTGCTGATGTTTCGGACCGTGTCACATTCTTATTCAAAAAAGCAGGTTTGTTGCCTGATGTATGGCCAAAGCCTGCTAAATTGACCCAAAAGGTCGAAAAGCCCATCGTCAAGGACCTCAGCGTTGTCTACGAAGAACCAAGAGAGTTGTACAGACGCAGATAAATCACCTGTAAATAAGCACCGCCTGTATATTAATGCATAGTCACATATTGTCCATTTGGGCTTAGGTCAGTAGTGAGTCTCTCTTGGGCCGCATAAGCAACAACAATTTGCTACTGATCCAGTTGCGCATACTGAAACGTAGTTGTGGTCTAGTTGGTAACGGTGGACTAGAAATTTGTGGTTCTGGCACTGTACAAGAACCGTCCGTGCCAAATACTTTATGAGCCCAAGTTGGCATTTGGTTTCGGGGTAGGAATTGGGTCCGTCGAGGTGAAAATAAAATGTCATGGTTGGCGATAACTATAGAAATGGCCTTCTTTTGGTTGTGCATTTGTTTTTTACTAGCAATTGAAAGAATCTTGGTTGTAGTTTGTTGGTAGATATGTTTCAATCCCTTGAGTGTATCTTTATTAGAAACCGTTGCTTCGTAGTAATGAACTGCATTGGAAGTCAAAAGAGCAAAATTTCCAATAACGTTTTCAATAAAGGGCCTTCGTGTATCCTTTACGCTTTGGAGGAATGTTTTAAAAATGGTAATGGATGGTGTACATGTTGACAAGATTATTCCTAACAAATGGTTTGCATTTTGCAACTTTAAGGAGTTGGTGTTTGTAAACTCCAAAATACGTATTGTATCATTCAAAGAGTAAAGTATACTTTCATGGTGGCCCAGCAAATCATGGTTCATCTTTTGTAATATATGATAAAGTCGATCAACCATCAGTAATACTGGTTCTGATAATTGTGACAAGTTGTTCGTACGAATAGTCTTGTTTATTAACGATTGCTTGATCATGACATCCACAATACGTTGAGTACGTTCCAGTGTTATCCAGTCCAGCTGGTCTGGTTTCGGTATGTTTTCCAAGTATTCAACTATTTTCTTCAAATAGCTTGCGTACTCGGAACATTTGAATGCATCGTATGGACCTTCAGAAACAATAAAGGAAACAATTGCAAGACTGATGGACGGTTTATCCTCATTTTCTATGTCTACTGAGTCAAACTCTCTAGTTAAACCGGAAATGTTTGATCCGTAACCTGAACTGCAACTGCTACCCACAACCATAAAAGCTTTATTGGGTGCAAAAAAAAAACACAAACAAAATTAAAAATTAGGCTACTGTTACAATACAAAAAAAATAAAGCTAGTTGAATTATTGGAAGAAATGTATTTGATAAAGTATATAAAACCTAATCAATCAGTTTAATCGAATAAACCGAAACCCATGTCGTCATCTTCTTCAGATTCTTCACCGGCAGCTTCTTCTTCAGCTGGAGCAGCTTCGGAGGAAGCAGCAGCAACTGGAGCAGCAGCAGCGTAAGCTTCTGGGTTAGCCAATCTGTCCTTGATGGCTTCGGAACCTTCAAAGGTGTAGTCAGTGGCGATAGACAAAGCCAAGACGTTCTTGTAGTGGTTAACAACAGAGTGACCAACAGATGGCAAGGTTGGGTAACCAATAGCCAAGGAGATGGAAGCAATGGTGTTGATGGCAGAGACGAAGTGACCAACCAATTCATCGTCGGTGATGTCCAAGATGGATGGTGGGAAGACTTGACCCTTGTCGTAAACTTGAACAATAGTCAAACCATAGGTGAATGGAGAGATGTTCAACATGTTCAACAAGGTAGCTTCAGAAGGACCGACCTTGAGGTTAGCTTCAACAACCTTGACGTCAGAGACAATTTCAATAAAACCTCTGGCAATCTTGGTTGGGACACCCAAAGCTTGGAAGAAAGAGGTCTTACCTGGTTCCATACCAGTGTTACCGGCTGGAATCCAGACGTCCTTTGGAGCAATGGCACCAGCTCTGGCTGGAGCAGCAACGACGTTAGAGACAATAACTTCTCTGATGGTGTTCAAGTCAGCGTTGGTGAAAATGAAACCAACGTTACCTCTAACGAAAGGCAACAACTTTTCAAATTCTGGCAAGTCAGCCAAGAAACCTCTCAAGGCTCTTCTGACCATGGTGTTCTTACCCATCAAGACGACGGCATCACCTCTCAAAGCCTTTCTGACTTCGTGCATTTGTTGGGAAGAGACATTGTCAACACCAACAACGAAGATGGACTTGTATTCTTCCAACAATTCTCTCAACTTAGAGAAGTATTCAACTTTCTTTTCACGAGTACCACCCATTTCGACTTGTTTTTTGACGGTAGGTTATTTAATGGACCCAAAGTATAAAGAAGAAGAAAAGAAGAAAGGCCTCTATGTTGAATATCCCAGTGAAAAATTGCCAGTGCGGTACCACTTTCGAAAAAAATTTCTTCCCCAAAAGTTTCAGTACAGCACGTGCATTTTAGGTATGTAGCCCTATTGTTAATTGTCACGTGATTAAATATTTCGATAAATTATGTTTTCTAATTTGCACCCAAAACGTCACATATATGATGTTGTCTATTCTATCTAACCGTAATTCTTGTTTTCGTAGTCTGAACTCACGAACACATTCTTCAAGTATTCTTTCCAGATCTTTTCTAATTTAGCAGCCTTCTTACGTTGTTTCTTTGTCGGCTTCTTGCCCTTTTTTCTCCTTCGTTCTTCCTTTCGTTCTTCCTTGATCGGCTTACCCAATGTTCTACCAAACTGTATCCACTCACTAACTGTAAGATCTTTCAATCCGTACAACTTATCATCAGTAGCATACTGTACTTCATAGTTAAAATCCTTCTTGCCCTTATTTATGCTCTCTAAATCAGCATAGTACTGAACGTATCTCTCTGGAGTAAAGGTTTGTGGAACGTATGCTGGGCCTAGTGGTAAATTTGATGGCATCTTTGGAGGTAGAGTCTTGTCCTTTTTAAGGATACTTACCCAATTTTCAGTATCACCTTCATCATCGTCGTCATAACTGTCAAGTTTAGCGAACCAGGAATTCAAGCCCGTGAAAAAGTTATCCCAGCTTTCAAACTTATACTTGGCCTGCAATTCTAGGTTCAGCTTCAAGTCCGTAATGTTGTATTCCCATACTCGCATGCCTGGGTTAAAAGTGGGCACTATACTAGCGGAAACATGTGCAATTGAGTACCGTTCGCTAAACTGGCCAGACTTGGTTTTGCCCTTAATTCGTGAGTAGTAATCGTCTCTTAATCCTTCCATGTACCTTACCTTATTTTTGGGAACTCCCCCTTGAATTTTTATTAATTGATCGTCTTCATTGAAGGATTCATCAAAGACACGATAAAGGTTTGATTCGCCTAAACTAGAGGTGTATTCTTCATCGTCAGATTCGTACTCTCTGTCATCATTACTTTTCACAAACAACCCCATTTTCTTTAGTAATTCGTCATCCTTTTCTAGGGATTTTGCCCTATTCTTGCGCTTTGACTTCTTAATACTCTTGTAGGCAGCTACCGAATCTAATGGAATGAAATGATCCAAGTTCATGTGACCGTATAGGCCACCAATAATCACATCCCTGAACTCATAAGACCACACAATGTACTTTCTTAAACACGAAATATCGTAATTCTTTTCATTTGGTGGAACATGGCCTGATAACCATACCTTCATATTTCTGGCTCTCATTTCCTTGAGGACATAGCCAAGCCACTCAAACAATTGATATCCTGGTTGTTTTTTTGAGTCACAGTTGTCGACCAAAGGGTTTGACTGGAACAAGTATAAGGTGTTGATGGAAAGTACCGCCAATTGGTTCGGAATTACTTCCTGGAAAAAGTAGGCACCACGGTTAAAGGTATGGAGTTGGGCCGCAGGAATAAAGTTTTGCCAGATCTTGAACATTTCTCTGGTTTGCAAGGTGGGTCCTGGCGAGAACAAGTTGTGTGGAAACACGTCGTTATTACCAAGCGAAGGTATAAGGTCGACTTTCATGTTCCTGAAATCATCTGGATCACTTTTATCGTTCTTGAAAGTTTCATGGAGAACATTAGAAACGTGCTGGTTCATTTCAAAGATATTCATTTCTGTTCTTGGGTATCGACGGTCGTTATCGTGTCTGACATTGTCTCCAGTCCAGACAACAAAGTCGATTTTATCTTTGAGATTGGCTTCTATCCACTTGATAGTTTCATTGAACAAAATTGGAGGCGCATCACATCCTAGAATGGCGTCACCGTATTTACCTGCGCTTCCCTTGCCGGCATGACACAGTTCTTCTGGATCTGAGCCTTCTTTATAGTAAGGGTCGGGATGGAAGTCAGTAATGTGGAGGAATCGGCCACGGACAATCTGTTCGCCATTCTCCAGTGTAACAAGTTTGACGGGGTTTTTAGCAGTGAGACCCAATTTCTTTATGCTTTCGATCTCGATGCTGGACAATTCGACAGTATCGACTGATAAGATGGAGAGCGCAGTGGTGAGGTTTGGGTCGTCACGAGTGACTAGGAACAACACTAGTCCCATAAACCCTCCACAGATGGACCAAAGAAGGGTATGCTTTGGTTTTTGTGACTTTGCTCCCTTTTCATTCATTGCCAACTGGGTGTTTATGACTGTTCAAGTGGTGAAGCTGAGTACAATGGCTTTGCGTGTAGAAGCCTGCCACGTGCAGGAGACAGAGAAAGGAAAAAAAGGCTGGTATTGTGTATGTATTTACGAGAGGAAACGGTAAAGGTGCAGGACAGGCCCAGTGACCCAACAGAACAAGCGTGGACGATGGGGTGAATTTAAGATAAAGAAAAGGACTGTGTACATACGCTATGTTTCATAGTTCGTGCTGTATCTTTTTTATTATTTATGATCTTATTTAGAGCAGTTGTTGACGATTCTAAACTGGAACCACCTGGCGTAGTCAAGAAGTGTCCCCTGCAAGTAGTTTCCCTCGCGAAATTACATTGCCATTTTCGGCAGGGGCATGGGATTGGGAATGTTACTTTCCCAAATCAGAATAAAGGTCGCGTTTTGCGGGAGATGAATCAAACCGCACTAAAAAATTGCAATAATACAACTTGGGAAATTTTGTCTTAGGACCCACAGGGCGCAATTAGGCGCACAAAAACGCGCTTTAAAGGTAAACATAAACAAAGAATTCTACATATATGCACGTAATAGGGTAACGGTGTTGGCGTCAGTCCCCTGTAATATCGCTCGATTTGGATGGTTAATGGATGTAATTAATTTATAGATGTAAACAAAGGTTTTCGTGTCAAAGTAAAACCTTGCGTTTGCCTCAACCGTATATATATTCCTATCTATCCCTACATATTAGTATCACACCAACCTCAAACTAAACCATGATGTACTTACAAACCCCAAAGAGACCAAGCTTACCTCCCACTCCTTCAAGCTACAAGACCTCATTACCTCCTTTGTCTTCCATTTTGGGCAGATCCGACATCTCACAGACACCGTTCACAGGTTACCCAAAATTACCTTCGGTCCTCGCCACCCCAACCTCAACCAAGTACTTGCCCAAGTCTTTGCCCAAATACATCCCAGCAACCGCAGTCACACCTTCCAAGGCTACCAACATCACTCTGGGAGCTGTCACCAGCATAACAGAAAGAAAACTGAAATCAGTCCTGACGCCGGCTCCTGCCCAGACAAAGACGTCGTTTGCATTTATCTCTCATTCTCCTGCCACTTTCCCTTCTCAGGAACCATCCATTGACAATGCTCCGTTGGCCAGAAGAAAAAGAAGAAGAACATCGCCCAACGAATTGTCGATCCTCAACACCGAATTCGAGGCTGGATCCACTCCAAACAAAATGAGACGGATCGAGATTGCAGCCAAGGTCAACATGACAGAAAAGGCTGTCCAAATCTGGTTCCAGAACAAACGTCAATCCATTAGAAAACAGCTGAATCAAGAAAGGGAAGTCACCGAGTTGCCTCCAACGCCACCAGTCTACTCTGTATTGCCACCTGCCCATCAACAATTGATGCCACCATTGATCTCATCTACACCAACCAAACCTATCATTAACAAATCGCATTCCTACATCGACAGTCCATCGGTGCGTCAAACTTCGTCGCCAATCAAGGAGAGATCGTCTTCGATTCCTCTCTTTACTAAGCCCCAGCATTTCCACATTTCCGATGACTCTATGTCAATGGAAGAAGACTCGGCTCTTGTACTTAACGAGACCCAGAAGAAACAACCAGTGTTTCTCAACTCGGCTGCCTCCTCCACCATGACATTTAAGTTGACCCGCAACTCCAAACTCACCCAAAAACTTACAAATGCTGCTGTTGAAGATGAAAAGGAGAATATAGAAGCTACGAAGCCAAAGATTTCAGATCAGGACCGGAAACCTTTGGCCAACATTGACGGTAATATCATAAAAAACGAAAAGAACGAGTGCGTGGAAAACTTGCTCTCATTACGCTCTGGAAACTGGAATTAGAACTTGTATTATATTATAGAGACGAATTGACGAACATTGTAACTGTTGCCAGAGTAACTAGTGTCGCAGCCTTCCTATTCGGGACAAATCGCGATTTCCTAATTTGTACTAAATAGACGACATATGAACATATGAACAGGAGGTGCTTTAGCGTATTTTTACAAAAGTATGCGCGACTAGGGGCCTAATTAGAGATGACGTATGTCTATCTTATGATTTGTTCATATTAGGAAACATTCAAAATCATATTCTGTAATTTTCACGGTTTTTGGTCTAATGACAGTAAAGTTATAAACCTTTCTATGTGAACAAATCATAGAAGGAGTGTGTGATATATGACTTTCAACTGTATTCTTATTATAAAATATTGCCATTTCTGATTAAAGTATGCTGACTTGAATATTTGCATATTTCGCAATAATTTGAAATAATCTATAAAATTGATAATCTTTACTCACAAGTCAAAGATACGAAACGACCAGCAAATTATTGGTATAATTCCAGTAACATTAATGTAATAAACAATGTAAACATTGCCATGTATAAATTAGCGTACTTATAAATTACAGGATATGCGGTCTTAGCAAACTAGATACAATGTATGGATGGATAATGTCCAATATCAGTGCTGCCTGTTTTCTACTGAACTCTCTTTTCTGTTCTACTCTGGATTGTATAGTCACAAATATATTGCATTTTATGTATTATTACTAAAGATGAAAACCAAAAGTAATTAAAATTAACGACCACGGGAAGTAGTCTTGGTGTGTTGACCTCTGACCTTAAGACCCCAGTAGTGTCTGATACCACGGTGAGCTCTGATCTTCTTCAATCTTTCCAAGTCATCTCTCAACTTAGATTCCAAGTTGTTAGCCAAGACGTGGTAGTCCTTACCGTCAACGTGGTCCTTTTGTCTGTTCAAGAACCAAGCTGGGATCTTATAGTGAGTTGGGTTTTGCATGATGGTGACAATTCTTTCTAATTCTTCTTGAGTCAATTCACCAGCTCTCTTGTTCAAGTCAACATCGGCCTTCTTACAGACCAAGTTGGAGTAACGACGACCGACACCTCTGATCTTGGTCAAGGCGTACATGATCTTGATTCTACCATCGATGTTGGTGTTTAACAAACGCAAAATGTGTTGAAACGAACCTTCTTCTTGGACAACTAAAGGCATCTTGAACTATGGTTTATGGGATTACGAAGGAAGACCAAAATGTATGTATACTTTTTATTTGGAATTTTTTCGGTGCCTGGTACAATTTTTCATTTTTTCGGTGCAATTTTTTCGTGCACGAGAATAATCTTTGGACTGCATGCAGGATACCATTTAGGTCTTAGCCCTAACAAATAACACGTGCGACATGGAGGTGATGCTTTTGGTAACTTCTCTAGTAACTCTATACCACTTACTGCCGATCCATGACACATACAACCTATACGTGGTAGCTATACTTGCTATTTTATTCTCATGATGGTTTCATTTATTATTAAGCTTTCAAACCAAATTTGTGCTATTTATATACAAGTGTTAGTGGGAGTACTTACCGATCAACCACTGCAATGCTGGTAATTCGATGTAAATACGGTTTGCCTTTAAGATATCTCTCACCTCAACAGCATCCTTTACCAACACATCAGCCTTCTTGCCAATGTGTTCGGTTGATGTAATTAAGTTGGTTCTTTGTGCATCGGTGATGAACAATAAACTTAATCTATCCAAGTTGTGTTGGTCAACAAACTGCTTGGCAATCTCTGGAGAGTCATAGTTGAAGTCTAACACCTCCAAGTCGGTGTCATTTATTTTGTTTCCCCCGACTATGTATAATCTACCGTTTCTGTAATGATCAGCCAATGCAGTCTGTACAGCACGATTGTAAATCTTGTTTGGCAATTCTGTGGACCAATCGTGACCAGCTTTGATACCGTGAGCCTTTATACCATTGTCTCTGATTGGAGAGTTGGCATCACCAACTCTTGCTCTACCGGTACCCTTTTGAGGATGCAATTTTCTGTTGGAAAACAATTTGTCTCCCTTGGTAGGCACATTTCCTGAACCAACTCTGGCCTTATCGGCTTCGTAAACAACCGCACTCCACAAGAAGTCTCTTCTTAGTGGCGCGTCGAGGAACTGGGCTGGTAATGGAATAAATTCCTTTGGTTCCAATGATGGAAATGATCGTAACGATGCCAAAGTATATTTTGGTGGCTGTGCAATGTTGAATGCCGAAGCTTCCGTTGCCAACTTACGTATGGACTGTCTCAACATGTTGCAATGTATGTGGATCGTCTGGTCTCAACTGGATTGGAAAGTGATGATTTTTTTTCAACCACTAGGAGTTGATTTACGCACGCCAAAACCTTCACTACATTTTTGGGTGCAAAACTTACCATTCTCGATTTCAAATACAATAATGTACTCATATAACTATAAATCTTTAGCATGTTGTTTTTGTATCTGCTGCTCCTGGCCGTTTGTGTGCTCATGATTATCCTCATCTTCGCTGTCTATCACAAAGTCTGGCTCGTCATTGTCTGGAATTCCCTGCATTTCTATGTCCTCATCTTTCTGGGCTGGGGTATAGTTACCACGACCATCGCTGCTGCCTCCAGTCAACTTGTTAAAGGTTTTACTAAGAAATCCTTGCTCTCCATGAGAGAGATCTTCTTCAGACTGAAACCGTCTGAGTTGGTCTGCCCATTGTACGTTCTTCTTTCTTCCTGAAGGACCAGTCTTGATAATGGACGATGGTCGCGACCGATACGAAGAATAGAGAACGTAGCCTCCCCATATCAACACCAAAATGACAACAAATTGAATGACACGAGTAATTGAGCTCGTAGTACTGTTAGAGTTGGAGATACTGGTACCACTGCTTACGCTGCTTGACTGCGTCGTCTCACTCACCAGTGAATCTGGTTCAGAAATAGTTGGGCTAGATTCTTCTGTTGATGGCTCACTACCACTGGAATCAGGTTTTTCCTCCACAGATTTGCTTCTCTCCCCAATTGGATACGTTACGTACGCACGCTTCTTCTGATCGCCTGGAGTGTCCAACTCTTTCTCATCAAAATTGCCTGTGATCAAATCAATCAAGGCTCGTGACACGTCGGGGACATCGTATGGAACCATGTGGGACGAATCAAATACATTAACAAACGTCAAGTTTCTTTCTGTCTTGATTTGCCCAGCGGTCTTGTTATCGTAAATCCACTCAATTTCTCCCAAGTCCTCCGAGAAACCCTTCTGTCCGTTCCATGACATCTTTTTGATCATGTTTTCTGTACCAATGTAATTGCAAATAAGATCTCGATTACCATTAAACAAAACAATGGGCATCTCTTGAAGAATCTCTGGCAAGATATGAATAGCTGGAAGGGAGTTACGTGCTTTAAAAGTACGGCCAACTCGGCCCGAACATTCGTTCCACTGCACTTGATGTTTTATGTTCAACAGTTGCATAACCTTTTCTTGTCTCAAGAAGGGAGTCACATAGCTTAACTCAAAGGGCCAATTGGATCCACAGGCAGGATAGCTGTCCCTGATGGTAACATCATACATGTTTGTACATTGTTCATTGTCTGGGGCAGTAAAATTTGCAGTGGCTTCCAAAATCATCAGCATTACATGCTCACAAGTGGTTGATGACACTTCATATTCATGGACTTCACCGTCGTCATTGGAGTCAATTCTGTTTACAATCCGTTGGCATTTCTCGTGCTGAGCAAGGATATCAGACCATTTCGGGTTGGAAGGATTGATTAAACCGGCCCTGACAGAATAAGGAACATATGACAAGCTTTGTTCATTGGGGGAGATCCAACCGTTTCCAATCAACAAGCCCTTCAAGTTGTACGGATCTTCATCTCCCTTGTTATGCTTCAAGATTCCTTGAGCAATGTAGGGAATATATTGCCCCGCATAACTCTCCCCAGCCAAGTAGATTTCGTTGTGTCTGTCGTCAGGAAAAAGTTCGTAGTACTTTTCCATAAACTTGAGGAAATGTTCTGCAACTTGATCCAAATCGTGATCGTAGACATCGGTATAGCTGAAACCAGTACCTGCTGGTTGGTCTACGTAGACCATATCAGAAAGCTTGTGCCAAGAACCTGAGTTATATGTCACTTTCTCGTCTTTGTTGATACGGAAGGGACCTGATTCTAATAACGCACCGTCCATGGAAGAACATCCGGGCCCTCCATTAAACCAGAACGTTGTTCTATTCTGGTTCTCAGGCAACCTGTGTTGGTCAGAAAGTCTCCAGAAGAAGTAATTTGTTTCTGTTTCAGGATAAAGCTCGAGTTGGCCCGCAAATAGTAAGGGAATCTCTTTTGCAGGCACATTTTCAAAAAGGCCAGGAAGCGAAGTAACCAAATATGGAGTCCGTGGATCCTTGTCTAACTTGGCTGGAACAGCCAACACCTGCAATCCGGCAACAAGAACAGTGGCTAAGTACAATATAAGCAGCATGGTGACCAGATCAGGGTTGGTTAACGGATACCACCTAGAGTTTTTTGCCGGTTGGCTCCAGGAGAAAAGCACCCGGGCTTGCGTACAGGAAAAAAGTCCATTATGGGATCCCAAAAAATTACCTAATGCTCCCCCGCCTTTTTTGGGGGGCAGCCTTACAAATGATTCTTTTCCCAAGTAGTAGTAATAGTAAAAAGTAACAATTTCTAATCGTCTTACTATATCTGTCTTCAAAAGATTTTGCAACTGTTTTTAAAGAATTTGAACAATATTCAAATTAGGGAAATTCGTATATTGTACAAAAGTTTTAATAATATCGAGATATGTACATACCTCGGCAGCATCTTCTTTTAACAATAGCATTTTAGAGTTCTGGAAATGGGACAATTATTTATACTTTAGTTACCCAACTTCGCAGAATAAGACAAGTGCCTCTGGCCGTTAATTTGTAGTTTTTTTGCAACATCTTTACAATATAGTGATCATTAAAAAGCAATTTATTGAAATCGTTAAAACTCTATTTCTGTACCGTGCGCTTATTGATTCAAAGGTTCAACATCCCAGATATTCTCGGCATATTCGTCAATACATCTGTCACTAGAGAAGAAACCCATGTTGGCAACACTCAACACACTCTTCTTGACCCATTTGTTTAAGTGGTCCTTGTCCAGGGAATCACCACCGTGGTGTCCAAACACCTTTTCTAACTTGACGTGAGCTTCCAAGAACAAGTCAAAGTCATCGCTAACCAAGTAATGGTCACCGTGGTACTTGATACCTTCAACCAACGACTTATACTCGTCAGGGTTACCAAACATACCCGATTCAATGGCACCAAATACCTTGCCCAACTTTTCAGAGATTTGCACACCTTCGTAGATATGTCTGTGTCTAATGTCCTCAACACTTTCAGCCAAGTTACCAAACAAAAAGATGTTCTCTTCACCGATTTCACGAGTGATTTCAACGTTGGCACCATCAACAGTACCAATGATCAAACCACCATTCATGGCAAACTTCATGTTGGACGTACCGGAGGCTTCAGTACCAGCAGTAGAGATATGGTTAGACAAGTCGGATGCTGGACAAATAATCTCAGCCTTGGAAACATTGTAGTCAGGAACAAACACAACCTTCAACAAGTTGTCAATTTCTGGATCGTTGTTGACAACATCACCCACAGCGTTGATCAAGTGAATAATGATCTTGGCCATGTAGTAACCTGGAGCAGCCTTACCACCAAAGATAGAGGCCTTAGAAATATAGTGCTTGGTCTTGATTTCTTCGATAGAGACACCCTTGGCCAACAATTCCTTAATGTGCAAGTAACGGTAAATCACAGCAAAAATGTTCAATTGCTGTCTCTTGTATTCGTGGATTCTCTTCACTTGGACATCAAATAACACAGTTGGATCCAATTCAACTCCAGTCTCATCCTTAACAAGAGTAGCCAATCTACGTTTGTTGTCAAACTTGATGGAATCCCATTCCTTCAAGAAGTCAGTGTCGTTCACAAAGGCTTCCAATTTCTTCAAGGCACCCAAGTTTGTCAAGTAGTTGTAGTCAGGGTCATTCAACTTACGGCTGATCAACTTGGCCAACTTAGGGTTGGCTTGTCTCAACCATCTTCTTGGAGTGATACCGTTAGTGACATTGGTAAATTTGTCTTCTCCAAAGACTTTAACAAAGTCCTTGAAAATGGTCGTCTTGATTAATTCAGAGTGCAACTCAGCCACACCATTAACCTTGTGAGAACCAACAATGGCCAAATAAGCCATTCTAACGGACTTGACATGGTTTTCTTCAATGATAGATACTCTACTCAAGATCTCACGGTCTTCAGGGAATCTATGCTCGACTTCCTTCAAGAAGAAGAAGTTGATATCGTAAATGATTTCCAAGTGACGAGGTAACAAATGTCCAACCAAGTCAACAGGCCACTTTTCCAACGCTTCAGTCATGACGGTGTGGTTGGTGTAGGCAAAGACTCTGGTGACAATTCTCCAGGCATCATCCCATTCCATGCCTTCCAAATCAACCAAGATTCTTTGCAATTCAACAATGGCCAAAGTAGGATGTGTGTCGTTCAATTGGATTGCCATCTGTTCTGGAAGCTTTTCCCAGCGACTTCCATGGGACTTCTTGAATCTGCGAATGATGTCGTGCAACGAAGCAGCAACCCAAAAGTATTGTTGTTTCAATCTCAACAACTTACCACTTTCAAAGTTATCGTTAGGATACAAGACAGCGGTGATACCTTCAGCCTTCTGCTGATCATTCACTGACTGTTGGTAATCACCACTATTGAATTTGTTGAAGTCAAATTCAGTGGTAGGTTTAGCCTTCCACAATCTCAAGTTGTTTGTGTTGGAGGTGTTGTAACCAGGGATGGGGAAGTCTGCAGCCACAGCCAAGACTCTTTCACCACCTCTCCATACCTTCTTGGTTTTGCCGGTGTTTTGGTCGGTGTCTTCGTAGGAGTAGCCGTAGAAGTCGACAGGGATCTGGATTTCGTTTCTATCAATAATCCAAGGGTTGGAGTACTTGAGCCAGTAATCCGGGGTTTCAATCTGGTAGCCGTCGACAATCTTTTGTTTGAAGATACCGTACTGGTAGTTCAAACCGTAGCCCCAGCCCGAGTAGTTCTTGGAGGACAACGAGTCGACAAAACAGGCGGCCAATCTACCCAAGCCACCGTTACCCAAAGCTGCATCGGGTTCTTTTTCCAAGACGTCTTCCAAGTTGAAGCCCAAGTCACGCAAGGATTTCTCGGCGTTGTCTCTGCCCTTCAAGTTGATCAAGGCATTGTCCATGGCACGGCCCATCAAGAATTCCAACGATAAGTAGTAGACTCTCTTACCGTTGTGGATGGTTTGTTTTTGTTGGGTGTTGGCCCAGTCGATCAAGAGGCCGTCTCTGACGGTGTTGGAAGCAGCCTGGTATGCGGCCAAGTCGTCACAGTTGTACATGTTTCTGGCCAAGGAAGTTTCAACGTGTTTGACGAACGATTCTTCAAACTTGGAGCTGTCGTGGACAACCGAAGGCGTGGCTTCCTCCTTGGGTTTCTTGCCGTCCAAGTTCAATTGGGAGAACTTGTACCATGTGTGTTTGGCGGATTCCGGAATGGCTGCGTCGAGCGCGATAATCTGGTTAGGGGTGAAGCCTGTGTTGGTTCTCTTCAACTTGGGTTGAGGCAATTGGGACGGAGTTAAATAGTCACTCATTGTGCACTAACAAAATTGGCAAGAAATTGAGGTGATGATCAAAGTGTTTTGTATGTGGGAGAAAGTGGGGCCTTTTTATACAGCTGCAAATCCCCGGTGGTCTTTTTTTTAGGGGTGAGGCAAACTCCCGCACTTTGTCTATGGGAAGTATCGGAGGAATACAAAAGCATGTTGCTGTCTGCACTCCAGGTATCGAATGATTTTCCGGTCGGGGAAAGAAATGCTGACCTTAAAACGATGAGTAATGGAGATTGGTGGTCCGACGCCAGCGAGGTGCCATTTGACGGCAGGTGATGTGAAACGGGCCCAGATGCAGGGTGGCTTTCCTGTTCCATCTACGCCCCAGGTCTCTCCATCCCACACATCTTGTCTCGGCCCCGTGTTCTTTTCCAGATTCAGACCGAACTGCTCTCAATTGGGTCGGTTTTCTAGAACAATGTCTGCCAATATCGGCATGGTGTCCTGCACCTAGTTAACATATCGCTATCACACAAGTGGTGTATCCATACCTGTAGATGGGTTCAATGGCCCTTGTTGTAGACCCAGACGTTTGTAGTTGGCGTCCTAGTAACCAGAACCTCTGTCCCATCTTTTACTTATTCTAGTAAAACTATTCCCGTTACCAGATGTCTCGGTCTCATTTGCTGCGACTTGCCTGTTTGGGACACGATCATACACCTCATCTCAAACAGGAACCCCGTCTGTCATCGCACCATTTTCTTAATGAGCTACAACTGGTTCCAGGCACACGAACTGTCGTCCATCAACGCTCTCTGCATGGTACTGCCGCAGTTTGTGCTTTCGGGCGGCGGCAACGACTTTCATCTCAAGCTCCATGACTTGGATCACGGCCAGTCCGTCACTTTTCCCAAACTGCACACTAACTCCATCAATGCCATCGACGTGGCTTCATCAAAGACATTTGCAATAGCCTGCTCCAACGACGTGGTTTTGGTCCATGACCTCGTCAAACGGTCGGTTCTCCACCAACTCTTCAACACACCTCTTGGCCAGGAGCCGGTATCGGCGCCGCAGCGCGACCAGGTCTTGGACTGCAAGCTCATGAACGATTTATTGGTGGTGACCTGCGGCGTCAACCACCACCTCAACATCTTTGACCTCAAGCAAACAGTCAGACGTCCGGTGCTCTCGGTCCCAATGGGTAACGACAACCTCAATTCATTGTGCTACAGCCCCGACAACTCCAAGGTCATTGCAGGCAGCTCTGACGGCTCTGTGTACACGCTCGATATCCGCCAGAAAGCGGTCATTGCCGATATCATTGGCGAGCCAATTACCAGTGTGGCCTCTGCGTCTCATAACTCGACGTTGATGGTCACGAGTAACAGCATTCGGCTCCAGAACTTGGATTCAAAATCCAAACCACTCACGTTTCCGATAAGCGCCACCAACTACAAGCTCAATGCGGTTTCCTACAACGAGTCGGTGATCCTGGGCTCTGATCACGGCTACGTCCAGATTTGGGACACAACTACAGGCTACACACGCAAACTCGTGACCCAAACCGACGATGTTGCTTTAGGAAATCTTCTAAGCACCACCGTCTACGATTCAGCAGCCAATCGCGTTATTTGTGGTAGTGGAACAGGTGTTCTTCATGTCTGGGAAGCAGTGATGTGAAAAAAAACATAATTGAGAGACGCGACTTTTTTTTTGAAAAATCGAAAAAAAAAACCACCTCCCACAACCGTCCCATTTCTAGGCTCAAATTGCACCATGTCGGAGAGTCCCAAGCACGAAACAGGCACAGAAACGGATTCCACGGCCACTAGTTCGGCAGTAGATGCGAAAGTGCAGCCGAAATCGGTTGTTTTGGCCAAAGTTAAAGGGTATCCTGCGTGGCCCGCGATGGTTCTCGATGAAGCGATATTGCCGGCAAATATTGTCAACCGGAAACCGAAACTGAAGGATCCCAACAAGTGTGTGGTTCCTGTGCGGTTCTTTAGCGATGACACGTATATCTGGATCAACAGTAACGATATCAGTGTGTTGACCAGCGATGGAATTGAAGCATACTTTGAAGTGTCGAGAACTAAGCGAAGAAAAGATAATTTGCTTGAATATGCGTACGAATTGGCCCGTGATCCGCCCGATATGGAACTCTTTGTCAAGTACGGCTCGCGGGCCGCTCCGCCTCTGGAAGAGGAAGAAGATATTTTTGAGGATATGATTCATAAGAAGCCTCGGAAAGAAGAAGTAGTGGTGGAAAAGAAGGAGAAGAAGGAAAAGAAGGTCAATCAGCGTGAGTTGCGGAAACAGGAGTTGGAGCAGCAACAGGAGGCTGAACGTAAGCTTTTGGCACAGTATGACGATGACTGGGGACTTGACGAGCTCAATGCATACGATCGGGAGTCGGGCAATTATATTTTCGATAGTGCTGCTGAACAAAAACAGGTATTTGAGGTCAAAGTGCCACAGTCAATTGAAAAACACGACGCTCTTGTGGCCAAGTTCGATAAGATCAGCCATAAGTTGTTGGCGATGTTGGTAGTGATGGAAACAGGTACGAAGGAAACAGAAGTGGTGGCACAATTGAACCAGTTGGATAAACTTGTCACTGCCACGTTTCCACGCACGATCTTGACCAAAAGCAAGTTGTTACGGGCCATGATCTTGGCGGTCCGAATTCCATATGACAAGTATCCTTATACCAAGATAAAGAGAAGTGTGGAGAAGTTTTTAAAAGCTAAGCTTGATATTGATGTGAGAGAGAATCCACAAGAACCAGAAGAACCAGAACAACAACAACAACAAGAACAAGAAGAACAAGAAGAAGCTAAAGAGTAATTTATATTAGGATAGTATTCTGCCTGTAATTATATATATATACGGGTAACCATGAGTCCGGACTCTAATTTACCCTTCCTGATACATCGAAAATCACCGAATTTGGGGCGCCTCCCAATCCAGCAAAAATTGACCAATCCACAATTAAGCACAAAAAAATTAAATTTCCACCCAAAAAAAAACAAACAACCATCCCCTTTTTGATATTCTACCGCCAGGACTAAGCACCTCTGTGAAGATAATCAGCCAATAAAGGTATGTAAAGAAACGCAAGCAGTCGAATTTATACGTTGAGACCCTTTAGAACACTGAATGATTGATGGGGCAGCCAATGGCCAATGATGTTACCGAATTCGCCCCTGATGAATGTGGATTCCAAAGCCTATCAAAGAAATTGCCAATTTCAATATTTTTTTTTTAGTGAGAGGGTTACCAAATTCGGTCACTTACCCAAGCGTATACTAACAGCAGAATGTCGGAAGTATCTGAACCCAAGTTGGAAAGCCAAGAACAGACGTTTGACGCCAGACCCGGCACGACTGCGGGCCAGGCCGTGCAGCCTCCCGTCGGTGGTGACGACGACGATGACGACGAGCCCACGGGTGGAAAGACCCAGAAGGAAAGAAGAAAGATTGAAATCAAGTTTATCCAAGACAAGTCGAGACGTCACATCACGTTCTCCAAGAGAAAGGCAGGAATTATGAAAAAGGCGTACGAGTTGTCGGTGTTGACCGGCACCCAGGTGTTGTTGTTGGTGGTCAGTGAGACCGGATTGGTTTATACGTTCACCACACCCAAATTGCAGCCGTTGGTGACCAAGAGCGAGGGTAAAAACTTGATTCAGGCCTGTTTGAATGCCCCAGAAGAAGGTTTGGGCGACGACCACGGCGACCAGCTGGATGGGAACTCGGGCGAGCTGCCTGACCAAAGTCCTGGTCCTGGTCAGCAACAGCAACAACAACAGCAACACCAGCAGCAACAGCACCAGCAACATGCCCAGGTGGCTGCCCAACAACACGCACAGGCACAACAGTTGCCTCCTGGTGCACACATACCCCATGGAATTCCTTACCCCAACGCAGGACACCCACAACCAGGAATTCCCATTCCACCCAACGCATACGGAGACTCGTCGCAGGTTTACCAGCAGTACTTTTCCAACATGCAAAACGGCAACATCCCCAACCAACAACAATATCAGTAGCTCCATCTTCACTCCCTCCCGTCCAACTAACTACTCTACTACGAGCTTTCGTCTGTTAACAGACGTGTATTTTACTATGTGTGTGTCTGTGTGTGTATTTGTGTGTTTGTTTTATTTTTCTTATGCAGCCAAGGCGACCAGCAGCAAATCATTTCTTTGTGTATGCCTCAGCGAAATTTTCTTTAATCTACAATCACGTGGTTGTTTGTTATAATCAGTAGGTGATACCGTTGTCCATATGGAAGGGACAGTTGTAGCGGGTTCCAAACACGGAGTATATAACGGCCATTCTTTTTTATTTTTTTTAAGAAAAATAGAAGACGAAAAGCTTCATATAGCAAGCCTCGAACTTGAAGTAAAGGTTTCGCCTCTGTTTACGATGCTTGCTTGTTACTCGCGTATGGAGGATTTAGATACCGTTAGGCGGCAAAAAATACCGCCCTGCAGAAAATGCCTGCATGGAACCACCTCACGAGCAGATTCCCCCTCTCTGGTCAAATATACAAAGATCCATCATGAATCCGGCGGTGTCCTGTGTCAAGACGGTGTACTATCAACAAAAAACAATGACCCATCATCATATCAATGACGAAGTGGAGAATGTCGAAAGGCAAATAAAAAAAAAGAGAAAAACTGTATTTTGGGGGGTTGCCCCTTTTATGTAGGGGCTGCGACACTAATTATTATCGCTAAACAATGCAACACAGAAAGTTGGGTGTTAGCCCTGCCGAGTCTGGGCCCTGATTATCCAGTAAGATTACACCACCTCCCGTTAGTTATCATCAGCACCTAATTTTATGTCTTATTTTCATGTAGTTTCTATTATTTTTTTTTTCTTCTGCTTCTTCGAAGCATGTGGGGCTTGCTTCCAGGGCCCACCCCATATCCCCTAAAAAAACTACGATAGATGTCTTGCATGCACATAACAAAATCAGACACATTATTTTTTAGCAGGTCACTTTTTTCTCCCTGGGATGTGTGAGCCTATTTATCAACAACTTAAATTCGTATAAAACGGAGTCTTGGCCAAAATACTACCATTCCTTTACATTATTTCTTCTTTTTATTGAAATGTCCTCGTTCCATTTTGATCCAACTTTTCCTGAACCACCAAGAAACATTTGGAGCAACACCTACCCTCAAACACCCCTCTACGCACCCAGACGCAACTCCTCAACTTCATCGTCTTCTCCCACTTCTTCGTTAACAACATACCCATCTTTACACACTTCCGCCTCGCCACATTACCACCAGATCCAACAAGGTCCTATTCCTCGTTCTGCCGAATTTTCTAGAAAAGCTCCCGTCTTGGCCCACGAAAACAATCACGAAACACGCAGCCTGTCATTTTCCGATAGCTACGTTCCCAGACAATCCCCACAAACAGAAGAAGACTTTACCATACGTCTCGTCAAGAATTACTTTGAAACAGATCCCCACGAACGTGTCAAGGTAACCCTCCTGTTCTTAAACAAACGGTTCTTTGACGAAGAAAAGTTTCTCAGCGACGCGTACCAGCTCCCCAAATTCCCCGAAGAAGACAGCAATGCACTCCGCACTAACCAGTTGGTGTTGGTAGCCTTCAAAGCAGGACGTATCGATGTGTTTTACCTTCCAAATACTGGCCAGCTCACATCTTTGAAATCAGGCGACTTGGTCATTGTAGAAGCGGATAGGGGTTGCGACTTGGGCCGCATCGTCAAACTCAATATCAGTATCGACGAGGCAAGACTTTTGAAACTATTACAGTTTCAGGAACAACAGTCGGCATTGACTGATAATAACGACGGCCACGATGAATTATCGGTGGAAAACTTGAACGAATCCTCCAATTCTCCCACTACCTTATCGCTCCCCAAATCCATCTTGTCAATAGCCCAACCCAACGAGATTCTCCAAATTCTTAACAAGAAACAGGACGAAGAAAAGGCATGTCGTTTGTGCTTAACTAAAATCTCCAATACAATTGGACTGTTGAGCTCGTCTCCGTCGTCTCTGCCCTCAAATTCATCCACCCACAGCGACTTGTTACAGATGAAGTTGATTGATGCCGAGTACCAATTTGACCGGAAGAAATTGATCTTTTACTACTCCACAAATAAGAGGATCGACTTTAGAGAGTTGGTCCGCGAACTATTTAGAATCTACAAGACACGCATCTGGATGTGTGCCGTTAGCGGATTACCATATGTTCCTGGCTCTGATACCAACCAACCTCGCCAGAGAAAGGCCAGTGCTCCAGCAACATACACTTTGGCAGGTCCACAACCACATCAACATCAACCACAACCACAACCACAATCACTACCACAATCACAACAGCAACCACAACCACAACAACCACAACAACCACACGTTGGATTTTTTCCAAATGGATTCCCTAGACGTTTATCGTACCAGACTCCAGAAGAAAAGCTCAAACAGTTAAACCAGTTTATGAATTATCATACGATGGAAGAACCTATTCATTTTTCAATGAACGTATTTGGACAACCCTTCCAGCACCAGAACCAGCACCCACAATATCCCTTTGTCAATTCAAGACGTAGCAGTGGTGCATCTCGGTCACTGTATGAGTTTGACGATATTTCTATGGGTAACATCCACGAGATTGAAATGAATCCGACGGGCACGAATGACGAAGAGTATGTGTTACAAAGTTTGGTTGACTCAATAAATCATTAAACGATAGAACGCTAGACATCTTTATCATCGGTAACAAAAAGAGAAATTTTCTTTAGTTCATCAAAGAGCCACTTATGGCTATGCAAGGTTAATTGTATATTAGAATTGTTTTTTATTAAACGGATAATTAGGATTTTTTTAGTAATATATGCGATGATGAAAAGCCGACTTTGGCAGATTTTTAAATGTCAAAAAAAATTTTTGGCTGCAAAATATTATCGAATTAAATTAATTAAATGTGGAAAATAAGCACAAAATCAAGCCTTGTCCTTGATGGAGATTTCGCTTTCTTCATCAACTTGATCAGGTGTCCCGAAATGACCCTTCCATCCATTACTAACCAAGTAGTTCTTGAATTTGACGTCTTCTTCCAATAAATCTTCGTCTCTCAAGTGAGGAATAAAGAAGAATGTGACGAGAATACCAGCAAGACCACAAATGGCTGCAATGATAAAGGTCCATTTGTTTCCCAAGTTCTTCTGGATAGGAGTAAATGTCTTGGTACCGACAACAGCACCAACCTTGCCGATGGCAGCCGAAAGACCGTAGCATGTACCTCTGATTGGTGTAGCAAATGATTCAGACGAAACTAAACCCAAACCATCACCAGGACCCATGTTACCAAATGACATCATCATACCATACAACACAATGAAAGCAGCTGTTTTGGTCTTCACCTTATCGTAAGCCAAACCGACAGACAATCCAAATATAATGTAACCCGAGAAACCAAGCATCATGGTGTACTTTCTGCCAATCTTATCATTTAAATAAGCACCGACGAAAACACCAGGCAATGAAAGAACACCCAAGAGCAAGTTCCATTCAGCAATCTTTTCCAAATTGTGTGCTTCACTCTTTTTGATAACGTTGGAGATGATACCACCAGAAAAGATACCGTTAGGGAAAGTAACAAAGTCATACAAGAACCAGGCAACGCAAGTACCAATTAATCTTGGCCAGTAGTATTTCAATGCTAACCAGTAAGGAGCACGTTGCTTGATGGCAGATTTCTTGTACAATTCAGAGGTAGCCAACTTTAATCTGAAATAAAAGATTGAGAGCGGCCACACCACCCCGATAGCAAACATGGTTCTCCACAAAGCAGTCAAGTGATGACCACAGATACGGTTGACAATCAAAAAGATAATAAGTGCAAATGGCCCACCAAAGGATAATGGCAAGTTGGTACACAAGATAAAGGCACCTCCTCTTCTCTTGACCGATTCGTTGGCAGCCTCTGAAGCAGAGACTGACGACGATGGATATTCGGCACCAATACCAAACCCAGTGACCCCTCTTGAGATAATCAACATCCAGAACATGCCCTCGACCGTCTTGCCATGAGAAGCAGCACACAAGATGGTACCACCGATAAGGAAAAGAGACCCGGTGACAATGGACCATTTTCTACCGATATAATCGGCACAAACACCTATTATAACTTGACCAAAAATTGTACCGACAAGAGAAGCGTTGGAGACATTGGTCTTCATTGTTGCATTGTATTCCTTGGGATACAAGATTGTAAAGACGGTATTAAGCATTGACATAACGTTATTCTGGTATCCGTCTGAAATAAGAGCAAATCCAGCACACAAGATCATCAAGATGTCCTTGAACTTGGCTCCGCCAGCCAATCTTTCTCTTCTTGCCTCAGCATCGTATTTAAATTCTCGTTGGGTAGGCTCGTCGTCCGAGGAGTAGGCGACAACTTCCTGCTTAATTGTAGCTGATGAGAGCTTGTCGTCAGTAATCTCGTATGTGCTCATTAAACTTGTTGATCCTGATTGGGAGAGAGGAAGACAGGCAGAGAGGGGTCAATTGGCATATTTATATTGTCAACAGATATTCATGGCCGTGCTTGTCACAAAAAAATAATCATTCAGTAATTATGTCTAAAATTGACATCCCCCATGTGTCAATAGTACCAAGGGTGAGATAGGGTCCAGGGATAGGAATATGCAGCCTGTATGGTGGGTATAATAAAACAAAACTAGTCATAAACGTGGTCCACGTGTAGCTAAATGGTACGCGGCAATGGTGGTCCTGGAAGCGAGAGGAGGCGATGGGATACGTAACGTTACAGAAACTAAACCTTGTTATCGTCAGATGCCTTTAATGTAACCTTCCTGAGCCTGACTAAGGGTATCATTTGCTGGTGGAGGCAGAGAGGGGAACCCCCCTGAACAAAAAGTTTCTACACATAGAAACTACCCCAGACTATATTTTTTCTGCTGTGTGGCGATAATTATCGATCCTGATGGAAAATAATGAGTCGTTAAGCGAAAACACAGCTAAGGTGGATATGTCGTCTATAGAGTAGAAACAGGTATAACGGACAAGTACGGAACGGTTCCGGATCCACAATACGTCAATAATAGGAATTAACTCCGTCATCAAAAATTTTTTTTCTTCCATATCTTCAAATTTAAGGTTTGTGATTTGGAAGCTAATCCTCGACATCATCCATTCCACGAAACCAGGTAATGTTACTTAAAAGAGAAAGAAAAAGGTCGAGGTGCATCGTTCTGGATCCGAACCAGGAACAGTACCGCCATTTCTGTCATCAAGATGCATGAGCGATATTCCGACACCGGGAATAATTACTGAATCCGTATGTGGTGCAACGTGAGGCTTTTCCGACTTTTTGGTGTCACCACTAATTGCTTTTTTTTTCCCTTGTTTTCTTATTTTTTTTTTTTTTGTTACTTAATTCACTGTTCGGAAGAATGTCCGTTGCATTCCTGTAATGTGCCCAGGAGAAACCGATACAGAATAATGTGCTTCAGCATACAACGTGTGGATTGAGGTAGTGGATCTAGCAAGAAAAAAAAAAGCAAAGGTGCTACTGTATCTCGAGCGTTGGCACGTAACCGATGCGTTGTTGGGTGTCTCCGCAAATATCGGAGCGGGTTGATTCTCATGTGCCAAATGCCGTACAGGTTGCCAGGAGGGGACGATACGCAGCTCGAGTATTCGTATACACAACCCTCCGCTTTCACCCAATGAT
This sequence comes from Teunomyces aglyptinius, assembly GCA_030581575.1. Lineage (NCBI taxonomy): Eukaryota > Fungi > Ascomycota > Pichiomycetes > Serinales > Debaryomycetaceae > Teunomyces > Teunomyces aglyptinius. The sequence continues at coordinate 81,390 of JAKTTR010000021.1, forward strand.
ATCGGAGTTTGTGGGGTATCTGCAGGACCGCCACACCCCCACCATAGTAGGGCATCATTGGGCGCAACTAATTCTCTCTTTTCTTTTGTCAGCTCGCGGCACGTGAGTGCTGTTAATCATAAAAAAAAAAAAATAAATTACAAATTAATTAAAAGCGATCGGAAGGGTGTGTATCAAGTATAGAGCCATGGCTTTTTAGATCTGCAACCACCTTTTATTCATCGTATATTTTACCATTCCAACGCTGTCCACACTGCTTTATAAAATCGCCACTTGAATCCTTGTTTTTGTCTTCTTTGGAACAAGTCCACATTTCTCCAATAAATTACACTGAATGTTGGCGACCAGAAAACAATCGAAACCATTGGGATCGGAAAGAGATCCCCCGGATCCCTCCAACAAAAAACGCAATATGCTCAACATCTCTGGTCTCTTTAAGAAATCACTGGTGTTGTCTACGTCCGAAGCCGCCGCGGCTGCCGCCGCCGCCACTGTAGCTGTTCCAGAGACGATTACTGATCATCTCTCGCCATCCTCCATCATTGACGATACCAACCACATCACCATTTTAGAAAGCTACGAGGCAAAACAACAAAGACACTACATCCACAGCTACCAGGAACGCTACACTTCATTCACAGCCGAGTGTATCTCGCTCCAAAACAGCGAAATGACGTCACACATTGACGATTACGACTTTGATCACCATCATGCTTCGTTTATGACCACATCAGCCTCGGCTTCTGACTTCAACGAATCTTCTACACTGCCACTAACTCACGAAACAACAAACAACTCCACCAAAAACAAACTTCGTGGTTTACTCCGTCGTGCATCATCAAACCACACTACCACATTCAGCCACAATCCTCACAATAACCACCCGGAACCAACACACGAGTCAGAAGAAGTCGATGACTTGGACGTTTCCGATTCCGAATCCGATCTCAACTTTGATCCAAAACTCGAAGAAAGCGAAGTCGACTACAAGGTTGGCGGATACCACCCAGTTACCAAGGGCGAGGTCTACTACTCACAGAAATTGTTACACCGCGAATACGTAATCGTGAGAAAGTTGGGCTGGGGACACTTCTCTACTGTCTGGTTGGCCAAGTCGAGACACAACCCCAACTTGAACTACGAGACTGACGAAATGTCGCCCACCTCGAAAGTGAAAAACACCAGCGAATACTACGTGGCTCTCAAGTTTGTCAAATCAAACAAGAACTACTTGGAAGCGGCTCGTGATGAGATCCGCATCCTCCAAGCACTCCAGGACCCACTCAAGAACGCCGAATACTTGACCCCTGAACACCAGGCTTATTTTGAATCAAAAGACCATCCAGGATATAACCATGTCATGAAGTTGATGGACGACTTTGAAGTTGTGGGTCCCCATGGCAAGCACATATGCATGGTATTTGAGGTGTTGGGCGAGAACGTATTGAGCTTGATTGGTAAGTATAAAGAGTTCTACTCACATATCAACAAAGAAATAACGAAAAAAGCACCGCAAAGCGAATCTGCATCCGCATCTGCATCTGCATCCGCATCTACATCCGTCACATCTTCTATAGAACCACTAGAGACCATCAAGTTTAATAAGTGGGACTCCAAGCTCTTCAAAAAGAATACCAAGTCGAAATTGAGTCTTGGAATGAAGAAACTGTCACGCAACACCTCCTCAATCACCCTTGAAGAACCAGAACCTGTCGACGAAGATATCGGTAAAAAGCTCCAAACAATGAATTCTGAATCATTGCTCAAAATCATCCAAACATCAAAATGCTGTGGGGGAATTCCCCTCAACTTGGTGCGACTGATTGTCAAGCAGATGTTTTTAGCCATGGACTACGTGCATCATTGTGGGGTAATACATACCGACTTGAAACCAGAAAACATCTTGGTGGATATCAAGGATATCAATAGTCTTATTCGTGGCTTGGAAACCGATCGTATTTCGAAACAAAGCAACAGAACAAAGAGCATTAGTCGCCGAAATGGATCAAACACGTCGGTGACTTCAGGCTCGTACAAAAAGTCGAGAAACAGTTGTCTGGGCGACTGTCCCATCAGGTCCTCGAAACCATTGAGTTCGTCCATTTCACAAGAAGTTCTTTTCAAGGATGTTTCGTATGACGAGGGCAAGAAGAAGAAATGGTTCTTCCCATCTCCGACTCCAACAGCCCCAACATCCAACGCACCACATGCGATGTCGATCAAGATTGCTGATTTGGGGAATGCCACCTTTTCGCATAGCCATTTCACCAACCAGATCCAAACCCGTCAGTACAGATCGCCTGAAATCATATTGAAATATAAGGAATGGGGTGCCTCGACCGATTTATGGTCGATGGGGTGTATCATTTTCGAATTGATTACAGGAGATTACTTATTTGATCCATTTGACGGGCAGTTCTTTGACAAGGATGAAGATCACTTGGCACAGATCATTGAATTACTTGGCGAGTTTCCATCGGACCAGTACCTCATTGATTGTAAGTTGACGTCAAAATATTTCAAGCTCGAATCATCCACAAACAAGGTTGTTTTGAAGAATATCAACAACTTGAAGTATTGGGGCTTGGAACAGGTTTTGATCGAGAAATACAAGTTCAGTGCCGATGATGTCCAGGTCAAACTTATCAGTGACTTGATCCTCAAGTGTCTCAACTTTAAATTAGACGAACGTTGGGACTGTCACTCGTTAATGAACCATCCATGGTTGCGTGGTCTGAACTTTGACAACTATTCCATGGAACAAATGAACCGTGACTTGGAAAACTTGAAAAGGTGCGACAATGACGTGCCGGGCTACACCTCGCCATGGGGAGAACAGGATGACGCCTCTCTCTAGGCAAACAACTAAAAATTTCGCTTCTTGGGTATTGTGTTTATATTGTGATTATTTGGGTAGGAAGAAAGGTTAATTCAAATTGAATATATAGTTTGAAACTTGTGTTTCTGTAATGCGGAGGGATCAAACGTATCATCGTCAGAGGCCAAGTCGAGTTCGGAGTCGTAGTCAGAATCAATCGTGAGGTCTCTTTCATGATGCTTGGGTATATATGCGGGCTCATCAAGGCTCTTGGCAACCGTCACTTCTTTCACTTCTTTCACTTCTTTCACTTCTTTTTCGTTGTCTTCCTCTTTTTCTTTCTCGTTGTCTTCTTTCTCTTTCACTTCTTTCGCATCTTTCTCTTTTGATTCTTTCACTTCTTTCACTTCTTCTTTCACTTTCTCTTCCTTCTTTTCCTTCCGTTTCAACTTCTTATCATCAAGCAATTCATGGGCCGATTTCATCTCAAACACTTCTGTTTCTTCGACCTCTCCCTCTTCCATATCGTAACTAAGCTGGACCTTCTTCTTGGGCTTTACAACTGGTGTCTGCAACACACTTTCAATCACTGTTGGTTCCAAATCATCAAAGTATTTTGTAATGACTGTTGTTTGCGTAATCTTGGCTGGATATAGAACCACGCCGTCCAGATCCATCTCTGTGTCCTGTATCTTTACCACATTGTACATGGTATCGCCCACGATCTTTCCAAACACGATATACTTGTTGTCAAACGACGGAGCCTCGGCCGTAGTTATTAGGAACGCATCAACACTGTGGTTGTTCTTATACATCGTGTTCTCACGTATACATGCCAACAAACCCTTCTTTGAAAACCGTATTCGGCTGTGATATTCGTCGTGCACGTTATAAACTGGATCCTGAAGCTCGAGCTGGACATGGTCCTTAGCTATCGTTGTGAAACATCGTCCAATATACTCGTTGTCCATGCATTTCTGGAGAAAGGCCCGTGTAACCCCAGGAACTTCTTTGGCCCAAAGCTCGAACTCTATTGGTCCCTTACTGGTCTCGATCCGCACCCTTGCGGTCGTTTTCGGCTCGGTCATTTGCAGATGAGCTTGTTATGAAGAAGAGTAAGAGGTAAGTGCGGTGTGCGCACGCACAACTGGACCCGAAATAAATAACAAAAATACGTGTAACAAGTTTAATTGACCGCACATATCCAAAAAATGGGGTCGTTGAAATCGTTTATTAAAGCTGTTCGTAAGGCGAAAACCATCGCTGACGAACGTAACGTTGTTCGGAAAGAATCGGCTGCCATCAGAACGTCTTTCAGAGACGTGTCGTTGGATCAAACCACCAGAAGAATCAACATCTCCAAGTTGATGTATTTGTATATCATGGGGGAGAAGACCCATTTTGGTCAGGTGGAATGTATCAAGTTGTTGGCATCGCCTCGTTTTGCCGATAAGAGACTCGGTTACTTGGCCACAATGTTGTTCTTGGACGAAAACCAGGAGGTCTTGACGTTGTTGACCAATTCGTTGGATAACGACATGCAACACCCCAACGCATTCATTGTGGGTCTTGCTCTCTGTTGCTTGGGAAATATTGCTTCTCCTGAATTGGCTAGAGACTTACACACCAATGTCGAAAAGGTCATCACTTCCAATAATATCTACTTGCGCAAAAAGGCGTGCATTGTTGCCGCCAAGTTGGTAGAAAAGGACGCCGATCTTGCCGAGTACTTTGTCACCAAGATCCCCCAATTAATCTCCGACAAGGCTCCGTCGCCATTGTTGGGAACGTGCCGTTTGATCCAGGCGATATACGCTGTCACCGATGAATATCGCCCTGATTTGATAAAAAACATCCCAAAAATCGTGGGCCACTTGAAACGAGTAGCAACCAGCGGATACATGCCCGACTACGATGTCAGTGGAACCACCGACCCGTTCCTCCAAGTATCCCTCTTGGAAACATTGCGGATTTTGGCCACCGACTCGCAATGCCCACCACAATACTTGGAACAAATCAATGATATTTTGACCCAGGTTGCGTCCAACTTGGAAAGCGGCAAGAATGCTGCCCATGCCATCTTGTACGAATGTGTGAAGACGATTTTTGCTATACAGTCGGATCAATCGTTAAAGATTTTGGGAGTGAATTTGTTGGGTAAGTTCTTGTCAACAAAAGACAATAACACTAGATACGTGGCGCTCGACACGTTGTTAACGGTGGTCAATATAGAGCCGGTCGCGGTCCAGAGACACCGTGCCACCATTGTCAGTTGTTTGTCTGACGGCGATATCTCGATCAGAAGAAGAGCGTTGGAATTATCGTTTGCTATTGTCAATGACCAGAATATCCGGGTCTTGGTTCGTGAAATCTTACAGTTCTTGGAGACTAGTAATGACAATGACTTGAAACAATTCACTACTTCTCAGTTAACCATTGCAGCCAATAAGTACTCTCCCAACGAGAAATGGCATTTCGACACCTTGATAAGAATGTTGCGTGTGGCAGGCAACTACGTGACTCCAGATATTGTATCCAACATATTGGCTTTGTTGTTACAGTGCAAGGACACTGAATTGAGAAAACACACAGTTTCCAAGTTGTTAGGTTCAAGCATCGAAGATATCACACAGTATGCCTTGGCTTTGATTGCGATATGGAGCATTGGTGAATATGCAGACAGCGTGTTGGGTACCCCTGTTACTATCAAGGAAAAGGAAGAACCGATTACTGATAAGTTGATACTTAAATGGATTGAAGACTTGACGAATAACTCCACTTTTAGTGAAGCCGAAAATATCCAGATTGTATCATACATATTGACCACTGTGATCAAGTTATCTGTCAAGTTTGACAACCCACAATCAATCGAGAAGTTGAGATTGATATTACATTCCAGAACTTATGATACCAATTTAGAAATTCAAGTCAGAGCAGTGGAGTATCAAGAGATCTTTGCCCTGGACGCTGTGTTAAAGAAGGGATTGTTGGCCCACATGCCAGCACCTCCAATCAAAGAAAGAGAAGCAATTTCATTGAACAACAGAAAGTCAGCTACTACCGTATCTAGTACTGCCCACACGATTGGAAATGGTTCAACAACAGAAGATTTACTATTGGACTTGATGGATGAAAACAACTCGGGCACAACTGCTAATGGCAACAACAGCGACTTGGTGTCCGATATCTTCAAAGCAGAAAAGCCCAAGACGCAAACCACGAAGAACAATAGTGACATTTTGAGTTTGTTTGACAATTCTTCTTGTCTTCCAGCTGCAGCTACATCAACATTGCCCTCAGCAGCAGCAGCAGCAGCAGCAGCAGCAGCTCCTGTGTCGTCATCTGAACCAGAAATAGATGCCTTTTCTAACGAGTCGATCAAGATCACATTTGTTCCCAAATCCTTCCCGCAGAATGGGCTGGCTATTGCTGAAGCCAAGATTGAATCCAATACTGCGTCTGCAATTCATCAGTTCCAATTACTTATTGCCGTTCCCAAGACCCAGAAATTAACCATCACGTCTACGAGCGGCGATTCATTGGTTCAGAACCAAACGAACATCAAGCAAGTGTTGCGGATCAGTGGTAAGGCAGGAGCCAAGATCAAGTTGAGGGTCAAAGCCAAGTATTCATTGGACGGAGTGACAGTGGAAAACCAGTTTGACTTTGCTGGGTTCTCCAACACCTTGTAAATCTGAGATCTAATAAATAGGATTACTAATTACTAATCCACATATACTATACACTATAGACATAGAGAGATTCTCTCATAACGAGTAGATGTCGGACAATGACTTCAATCTATTGAAACGGCCCAAGTTGTTGATTTCACGGACCTGTAATGCTTTTAATGTTTTGAGTTCCGACTCAAGCAACAACTCATCTTCGTGACCCTTGACGTCTTCTCTTTCACACTTCTCCAACAAAATCTTGTGGTCACCCTTAAAGTTCTCAATGTTGGTGAGTATCTGACTCATGCTATAGATCAACGAGTTGTTGAGGAAGTTGTAACTGACATTTTCTCGATGACGGAAAAGATAGAAAGTCTTGGAAGCAGCTCTATCGGCACTTCTGGGGACTTCCTGGATCTCAATCACATTAGTCTTGACCAATTTATACAATTCATTCCTTACGGTTTTTTCTTTGAGTAAAACCGCGTTGCTGATCGACTTTTCATCACCAAGTTTCAAGGCTTTTAAGCATCTCAATACTCGAAATGAATTGTTTCCTAAGGTCGTCTTGATAAGAGTTTCAAAATTGTATTGTTTCACTTGTTTGATCAATGATGTGAACGGAACAGTGTATGTGCCAGGGGTGATTTCAATGAGGAACTGGTTGCTTGTTCCAGATGACAAGAGCTTGAGATGTTGCTGGACAATAGTTAATGAATGGGGGTCCAGATCGTTCATACTTACGTCCTGTTCAAATTCAAACCCGTTGGCCTGTTTGAATCCAGCCAAAAGGTCGTCGTCACCCGATTCTGTCTTGATTCTTTTGGTAGTAGGCTCAACATCGTTTTGTTGAACTCTCTTCTTGGAGTTGAACGTATGTGATAAAATGGAGTCGCGCAAATCAAGATCAGGCGGTAGTACACGAAGTAAATCACGTACGGTGAACACAATCTTTTTATCGTCTACCAACTTGTTTTCAATAGAGTTGAGAAAGAGACGTTCTTCTTCAGGATCGTTGATCAAGCCAGAGATCTCCAAAAAATGATTCTTCAAGTCGGGACTTCCCTGTTCAATCATACGCAACGCCAGTTCATAAATACATGAAGTTAGTACTCCGATTCGAGACTTGGCTAAACTCACAAATGCATTGGTGCGAAGATATTTCTGGAACCGCGACAAGTTAAACTTGACCACTAAGTTTGAATTCAATCTCTTTATTCCATCTTCAGTTGAGTATAAGTCCTTGGGACTTTGGCCTGATTCCATCAAGTCAATGAATTTTGTTCTGGTTCTTTCCTTGGCTTCGGCAACCCGTTTGATTTCCGATGTGGTTGATGATCTGGGTGTGTTTTTCAATGTTTCCTGGTAAAGCTTGTTCCATAAATCGTCCACGGGATTATAGTTGAATGGCTGAATAGCTATGATCCACTTTTCGGTAAACAACTTGAAGAGTAAGTTCTGTTTATCCAATCGGGTCTGGGGGTCGGCAATATTGCCCAAATAGTCTTCGATCCTGATATGGCCATTGAGCAAGATATTCTGGACGACTTCGGCCGAGTCTTCGCCGTAGTTCGTTTCGATGTGGTTGATGATCTCGCCCGCATGCAAAAAGACCAAGACTCCCGATTCGTCAAACGAGTAAAACACATCGCGTTCGTCTTTCCAGTAAAAGATACAGTTCATCTGAATCAACGACACCAACGAGGTTTTGACAATCTTGGCCGGAAGCTTGGTTCGGCCAGCGATGTCGCGTGTTGTGAGTCGGCCGTACGAAATCAAACACGATACAATCCGCGCCGCCGTGTCGCCCAAATGAATTCTCACAAGCGATGTGTAGAGGTATGACTTTGGAGACTGAGTCTTGGACGACTCTTGCATCACCTCGTCCATGTTTTATTGGAAAGCCTTGTGGTGGAGGTGGTGGGTTGGCGATGGGACACATTCGAAAAATTTATGGTTGTCTGGTGTGTGCAGTCCCCGATGAAAATGTATACTCAAATAAGTTCCAACGTTTTTCTAAAAAAGGTCCAGAACCACCGTCAAAATGTCGTTGAAACAGAGTCTAAAGGCGGCAAAGTTGGCCATTGAAGATAATGACCCCGAGTCGGTACTTGATTATGTGAAAGAAGCACTCAAATACGACAAAAACTGTTATTTTGCATACATTTTTCAGGGAAAGGCGTACCAGATTCTTGAAGACATGAAACAAGCATCCAATTCGTTTGAAAAGGCAACGAGCTTGGAACCGGATAACATCTTGGGATGGAAGGGATATTTGCAGGTATCCAAGTGCATGGCCAACCACGAGCTCTACTTCAAAGTCTTAATACAAGTCATCCGGATCCAGATAGACAATGAGTTATCGATAGCAGAGTCGCTAAAGGACCTCAGAAATTACCTTGAATCCCATCAGTACAAAACCCTGCCGCAGCTTCACATATTATACTTGCGACAACTCGTTCCCGGTGCCGAATTGGCGTCCCTTGTGGGATCGGCCCTTGGAAACCCCGAAGCAAACTTGAAGACCTTGATTGATGTGGAAAAACGTACTTTGGACGCCAATGTATCCAAACTTATGTCCAGGGAACGGGTGAGATTTCCCCGTGTATTAACTATAGAGGCCAAGGTCCAGTTCAACCTGATTGCATGGGTATATTATGAAACTTCCGATCTCGATTCGCTTTACAAAGAATACTTGAACATCGCTCAAGACGAGGACGAGCGATCCACATATCAAGACCAACATTTGCGATACAAGTATGATGTCTTGATGGCTGCACCAGAAAAGAGCGTATACTTTCAAGAAATCAGACAAATGATCGACGACATGATCTTTCTCAACACAAAGAGTTTGTTCTGCTGGAACTTGTACTTTGACTGGGCCGATGTGGAATCTTTGGGTGACTTGGACGTGGAAAAGGTGATTTACTACTTGAAAACGTTCCCCACAGAAGGGTTGGCGATTGTACTCTACGCTTTTGTTATGAGTGAAATCTCTCCGTTCGATAAACAGCGAATCTCCAAGGAACTTAATGTGAAAAATAAGAGGAAACTAATTTTGGAATTGGAAGAGTTAGAAGACGAAACAGAGAGAGAACAGGCGATGTTGCTTGAAGATGACACGGCGCTTTCGGATAACCTTTTACCAGGAGAAGTCTTGTCACTCATGTTGAGTGGATATGCTCTGACAAAGGAATCATTGCTAGCCAACCGTATTGTCTGTGAGTACTATATCCATTTGAGAGAGTACCCCGAGGCTTCTGACAAGTGTCGTGAGTCGGTCAAATTATTGGCCGATTTACAAAGAACGTTCAGTATCGAGTTGGTTCACACTAAAGAGAGCTTTTTGTGTTCATTGGCGATTGTCTACACTTACTACGAAGCACCAAAGAATTTCCCTCGTGCATTACAGTTGTATGACCGTGTCTTGGATGGAAATCCAAATCAAGTCAAGGCTAAAGTTGGGAAGGGGTTGATCTTGATCGAGAAAGATGACTTGGAGGGCGCACACAAACTATTCCACGAAGTGGTAAACGAGTATCCCGATGATGAACTTGCGTTCACGGAATTCAGTTGGTGCTTAATCTTGTTAGGCGAAACCACAGCTGGAAGAAACAACTTGTTGAAATCATTGGCCATGAAAAAAGGTGTCGACTTGCACAGTGCTGAAGTCAGGGCGGTGACCCATTGGAGAATAGCGAAGAGTTACCTCTTGGAAAATGATCAAGACGACCACTTTGTCAACGAAGCATATGAACATTTGATTACTTCCTTAAAGGAATTCAACAACCATGCTCCTTCTTACACCTTGCTAGGAATAATTTTGCAGGATCATTTTGATGACAAGCAAAGAGCCCAGAAATGCTTTTATAAGGCCTTTGAACTCGATGTCACCGAGATCACATCAGCAAAGTATCTCGTTGAAGATTTGACTGCCCAGGACGAATGGGAGGTTGCTGAAGTTTTATCTAGCCGGATAGTTTCATCTGAAAGTTCCCGGAGAGCTTTAATGAGCAAAGCATACAAGGACTCAGATAAATCATGGCCATACAGAGTCTTGGGGTGTTCTGCATTGAATAGACAAGATGATGCCAAGGCGATCGAATGGTTCCAAACTGCATTGCGAATGACATCCATGGACCCTAACTGTTGGGTTGGATTGGGTGAAGCGTACTTAAACTGTGGACGATTAGATGCTGCGGCCAAGGTGTTCAGACACAGTTTGACATTGATCGATACGTGGACCGTCAAGTACTTCTTGGGTCTGGTTTCTTGTCAAATGGGTGAATTTGACGAAGGTCTCAAGTATTTGCACGAATCTTTGGACCAACAACCTAACGAGGAGTGTATTTTGAGTGCGTTGTATGGATCTTATATTGAATATGCCAACTACTTGTTGGGTGGGGGATTTTTTGGCAGAGCATTGGATGCCAACAACCGTGCAGTGGAATATATTCTTGCTTGCAAACAAGTCAACCAGAATGCCCAAAGCTTGTGGCAATCCTTAGGTGAATCCATTAATATTTACCTTGTGATTCAAGAAAAGGCACATACAGCTCCAGTCGATACTTTGAAGGGTCTTTTTGAATCAATAAACTTTCGGCAGTTTGATGAGGGTACTGAATCTTTGGAGAATGCCGTTACGTTGTTCCAAAACGGTAGATGGATTGAGTCTTTGACTGTCTTCATTATTTTGACGCACAAGAGTGCAATCATCAACCTTCCTGCCAAACTGAACAAGTACTTGAGATCAGTCACATATTTCAACCTAGGAATTGCCTATTTAAATGGTATGGCTACGACTGAAAACAGTTCGTACAAGCGTCTGGCTATTGTGTATTTGAAGAAGGCTATTCTGTTGGAAGGTAACAATGCTGCATTTTGGATTGCCTTGGGTATTGCGTACGTCTCAAGTCATCCCCAGATCTCTCAACATTGTTTTATCAAGGCCATCTCATTGGACTCTAAGGATACGACCGTTTGGACCAACTTGGGCAGTTTGTATTTGCGTTATGGGGACACTACACTTGCTGACGAATCCTTTGCCAGAGCGCAGTCCATGGCACCTCAAATATCCAGATCATGGTTGGGTAATGCCTTGACAGCAGAAGCGGATGGTGATAAGTTAATGTCATCCAGATTGTATTCGCATGCGTATATTTTGTCCAATGACCGTTCTCCCTTGGCACAGTACTTGTATGCATTGGATATCATTCAAAAGAGGGTTGGACAGGGAAGCGACCCACGTCAAATCGAAGCGGCACAGGAGTTCAGTGTGGCCAACTTTGCTATGGAAAAGTACATCAGGTATTTCCCCAAGGACGAAACTGGGTTACAGATCGCTCTTACCATTAGTGAACGTTGTAAACAGTTTGAGAAAGCAGCTGTGATCGGTGAGAGGTTGTGTAGTGTTTACGAAGCCAAGTATGAGCAGGATGAGAGCGAAGTGGTTCTCGTTAACTTTGCCAAAGCCAAGACGCAATTGGCCAGAGTTTATTTGGGGTTGTCGCAATATAACAAGGCAATTGAGTGTGCTGAGTATGCGCTCAATTTGAGTGAAGAGGGTGACGATTCACTGGTTGTTTCACTTTCGTCACGCGTGGTCATTGGGTTGAGCTTATTCTTTAGTGACGATATCAATGGAGCATTGGAACAGTTGCGAGTGATTTTGGGTGAGTTCAGTGACTCGAAACAGTTGGTGACGTTAGTTGCGCAGATCTTGTATGCCTACGGGACCGAGGAAACAAAGCAGGCGGCGTTGGATCAGTTGTTTGCATTTATTGAGGCACATGGATCGTCCTTAATTGTGGTTCTTACGTTGGGTGCCATGTCGATTGTGGATAATTTGGATGAGTATTTCGGAGCTATCAAGGAAGAGTTGGAGGGACTTGCACTCGATGAGTTGGTGCTCGATGCGTTCCGTACGGTTCCGCAGCTTCTTGGTGAGATTAATAAGCGTCTTGATAATTCCGACACAGACCGGATCTGGAAATTGAACGCATTATTGTTTCCGTCGGACTATAATGTGTGGAAGAATATCAATAGTGAGATGGCACTTAGTGTGGCTGGGCTCGGATCTACAAAGCTCACTGCTCCACAATTGAGCGAGGCGTATCGAGCTATCGATGATCTTCGTGCCAAGAAACGTGCGTTGTTCTTACTGCCAGGCAACGTTGATCTTCGGACTCAGCTTGCTCAAAATACATAGATGATGAAAACAAATAATAATCGATATACGAAGGTTTATTTTTTTTTTTTGTTATCTTTGGTTGCACGCCTGCAGACAGTAGATAAGGGGATAACCCGCTTTCTGGGGTGGGTCTCCTTAACAACTAGACGTAACCATTACAACGAGCTAAAGACTCCTATTATTTGAATGTGTAAATAGTTGTAAATATAAATAAAGTAAACCTAAAAAAAAAAGAAGGAAACTCTTCTCTTCTCTTCTCTTCTCTTCTAGAACTTGTACGCCATCAGTCTTTGTATTGATTGATTGGTGACCATCGTTTCGTGACGTTTTCTGGCGGCAAATCCACAGACAATTTTACGAACACAGACAGAAATACAAACACAGACAAAATATAAACGAACTACAACAAGGAGGCAAAAAAAACCAACGGACCCAAAAAAAAATTCTCGGAACAATAGACATTAACCATCCCCGTTTCTGGGCCAACCAATTGCAAGTCGATATTCTCCCATTTCTCGAGCCTGTCTCACAACACATGTGTATTTATTTGAGACACTACGCCTAACCGTCTCCGCCTACACCTCCCTCCCCCCTCAGATAAAGATCGCCAAAAACTCCACAATCACGTAAGATACATTCTTCTTAAATTTTTTTAAATCCTACCAAGTCCTACCTACTAAACGACAGATCACAGATCATAGCATCGTGCCGAAAGAAGGATATCGTGATTTCCATTCGTTTGTGATTATTTTGCGGCTGTATTCGTTTGGGAAGAGTCACCGCGATTTCGCGTAGTCACACTAGATAAAACCCTAGTCATCCACGTCCAAGCTCCGAATTTTTCCACACCATGCATTCACCACTGGATCAGCCCACGAAACTGGGACTGTACCTGGTCCAGCTTGATCCATATATCAAGAAACAGAAGGCCAAGCTTACGCAGGTTATCCAGAACTTCCACTCCAAAGCAGCCCAGGTTGTTTTGCAGGCGCGGTCTGCCCAAGAGTCACCGTCCGATACCGTGTTGTCACCATCCAACACCAAGCCCGAGGCAATAAACAAGATCAACAAATGGTTCAACATCCACACATACAACGAACTACCCAAGGAAAACTTGAAACTATGGAAGTCGGCCGACCTAGCTACCATACCACCCATGATTATAGAAACATATTTGGATCTCCGCCAGCTCACTTCCAACCAACAAGTCATACTTCGCGATGAATCAGGCGAATCGTGGCCTGTCACCAAGACAGGTACCAAGAAAGAAATCGTCTTGGAAAGATGGCTCGTGGAATTTGATTTGAATGATGTTTCGGGATCCGTGATCGATGAATTGCCGTTGATCTACAAACAAGCCATTATCCTCTTCAGAAGTCTTTATGGCTACTCCCGCTTGATGCCAGCTTTCAAGCTCAAGAAACAATTGAACCCAACCAACAGCAAGCTCGTGATCGGAAATAAGATCTTGAACGGCAAACAACCAATAAGCTCAAAGGGCAGAATCGGATTATCCAAGTCCATCATTCCCGCACACCTATTAACGTCAGGATCCCATCTTAACCTGAAACTGTTCCAACCAATTCAGACTTCCTTGGGAACCTTGAAGGTTTCAATCTCTTACAGAACCCACCATGATTTCTGCATCCATGACAACGAAGAAGTCTTGTCAAATCAATTTATTAGTATGGATGAACCCGTTCATACTCAGACTAAACAGAAGCAACAACAACAAAAACAGGAAACCATAGAGGTCCTGGAGACCTCTGCATTGGGCACTTCATCCTCGTTCCAAGCCTCTACCAAATCGCTTTTGCCAAGTGACCATCCTAATCCCAACCCGAAGCGAACATCAATCACCAGTAATGCATCCTTATCTGTCTCTCCATGCTCTTCTTTCAACCACTTGCGTGATGGATCACCCAAAAGAGCTACTCCTCCAATTAAAACGATAATCCAGCCTTTCAAGGTTGGATCTATTAGTACTTCTCCTCCGGGCCAATCACATACCCCCAATTCCTTGGAAAGACGCATCAGCATAACCAGTAACAAATCAACATCGAACGCATCGTTGGCTGCATTACTTCGGAATCCCAGAAGCAGCAATTCGTCTTCTCACACCACGTCTAATATCCCCATTGGCAACGCGACTGTTGTGACCGGAGGCTCTTTTCCTCGGTCCTTTTCCTCGTCTCATGGATCGAATTTACAGGCAGACGACAATATATTCACTACAGATAGTACTAATAACACGCCAAGGTTTTCATCATCGTTTGGTTCACGGGCAAGAAGATTCTCCAATACCAGTAATAACCGTCCAAGTCCCGGGGCTGGATCTGCCAATGAAGGCTCCATACTTGGAACGAGTGCTGGTCTGACATATTCACTGGGTGCACCGTTGAGTGGATTATACATTGATGATGATATTAGTGATTTTGTTCGGATGATTGATAGTAAATCAGACCTTCGACTTTCTTCGAACTCGAGCAAATCGAGACAGACGGCTCCGGATACCTTGAGCAGATTCCATTTATTGAAGAGTCAACACCAACAATTGGGCGATAGTGTCGGGGCAAGTTTAATTTTGCACCAGTCTCCCGTTGGAAGTAGTGGTACAGGTATCATTACATCGCGGCCCACCAGTCGCAAGTCGTCGCATTCAGCGTACTCACCACCAGCATCGTTAGCGTCTGGTTCCTACGATAATTCTCATATGCCATCAATCAGTTCCCGGTTGAACCGATCACCCAGCATTGTTGGAGACAATGCTCCAGAGAAAATGTTACGCAAAGATAGTTTTACCAGTCACAGCAATGCCTCATTTTTGAAATCGGGCAGCAAGGCGCTGACACCAACGGCTGCGGGTGCAGTTGGTAATGAGGCAGAGAGAAGTGTCAGTGGGCTTGCAACGACGCCGCTGGCTTATAATCGGAAAATCATTCATTATGCCGATGTTTTTGATGATGATGATGAAGAGATTGGAGAAGGAGAGGAAGCACGCTCGAAACAGTTTCGCAGCCATAGTACGAGCACCTACAACCAGCCTTCCAGAAAAGTTGTTTCAGGGTTACATTCGTATCCAGCGTCTCATAATGTGTCTACGCATAACGTTGCTGGTGATGAATATGATGATGACGATTTGTTATTCACCATGAGTGATATGAACCTTGGGAAATATTGAGAAACCAAAATTTGATTGTTTACATGCTGGTTGATTTTATAGGCAGAACTTGGCATAGAAACCTGTTTTGGGACAAAATCGACGATTTGAGACAAATGTAAAACGTGCTTCCAAAAATAGGAATTCTAGACACAAGCCCCCTTTTGACAAATGTTGTAATCTCACCAATCTGCAGGTCAGAACTAATTCCACAAAGGTCTAGAGCCAGTATCATAAAAAAATACGATGGTCACCATCGAAAATAAAACAAATTGATAAGTAAATATGGATTTCATAGTACTACAAAGGAGTAATTTAAAAATAGATAAAAAATGACAAATTATATTAAGAATTATTATAGGTTAGGGAGGGTTTGACTTTAGAAAGGCCTCGCAATAGTACTATAAGGATTTTTTTGATGATGTTGCTGTTATTGTTATTTGTGGAAAATAACCATAAAATAAATAAAATTTAGTCGTTGAAAAACGATCAAGTTTAAATATTTTAATGGTTTAATGGTCAGCATCTTGACCTGGGTTACAGGTTTCGTAGTCCAAGAGCTTAAAGATCTTCCAGATACCGAAAGCAATGAAGGCACCCAAGATTGGACCAATCCAGTAGATCCAGTGGTAAACTGGAAAGTGATGAGCGGCGATGGCAGGACCAAGAGATCTGGCTGGGTTAAGACCGGCACCGGTGTAGTAGACACAAATCAAGTGACCCAAGAAAAGAGAGACACCAATGGCAAATGGAGCCATGAAAGTAGCCTTGTGCTTTTCAACAGCCATCAACAAAACAGTCAAACACAAAATGGTGGTACCGAAAGCTTCAATGAAAAGACCTCTAGACTTGGAACAGCCACCACCCAAAGAATTGGCAAAGGCAACTGGACCTGGAGTCATAGCAGAAGCAGCACCAGCAGCAGCCATACCAGCAATAATCTGAGCAATCATCATGATAAGACCTCTCACTGGAGGAACAGCTTGGGCGAGAACCAAGGTTAAGGTGACGGCTGGGTTCAAGTTACCACCGGAGATTCTGAAAAACATAAAGACAGACATCATGACACCGAAACCGAAACCGAAAGAAATCATGGTCAATTGTGGAGGGTCAGAGCCAAGGCCTTCCTTGTCAATACGAGGGTCCTGGTTAGCAATTTGAGCAATCATAAAGGCAGTCCACAAGAAGATAAAAGTACCAAAGAATTCACCCAAAAAGGCAATCAAGTGGTTCTTGGCTGGAGAGCCCATCAATTTTCCAGCTCTCTTGACATAGGTTTCTTGTTCGACTTGAGCTTCAACGTCTTGGACAACGGGGGTTTCTTCTTCAACAGTCATTATGATTTGAATAAGTTAAATAAAACGCAATTGATGTGACAATAAACGTAATAGAATTGACTATGCTTATAATGCAAGGAAAGGTAATTTTATTAAGCAGAATCTATCCCTTTTATAGTCATTCTGAAGGAGGAGTTGCTTTAGAAAGTGAAATTTCTTTTTACCAAATTTATTTCATGCATTTTAAATTTGACTTTCTGAAAAAAATAATATTTTTTTGTGTAGAATAGTTTTTTTTTTCCCTTATGCAGCCAGAGAAGTCCCACTGAAGGTTCAGTTTTAGAAACGGGTGTAACTGGGGCCAATAACCAACTAGCAATCAAGGTTTGTGATTGGGTGAAGTCTATCTGAAATGGGCGATAACCCGCGATCAGCCAGCAAAAAATCAAACATAGTTACGATACGTCACCAAAAAAGTATATGTACCTGAGGGGGATAAAAGAGTGGAACCGGAAATTAGAATGTCACCGAATGGCGGACTTCCCTCCTGTACGATTTTTCTTTATATGCAAATGTAGCTTTGTATTCAGAAAAATTATTCTTTCCTGAATTGGAATGCATGCTCTATTGGAAGGTTTTCCTGATGAGAATTTCATCACCGTAAAAATATAATTGTTCACAGGGCACGATTCAGAAATCGTTCAGTTATCTCAATAGAATATTACCTCGTTGTGGCAATATAAAAAATTACAGGAGGCATTACATAACCATCATTCATCATGATGTAATACCAATAATATTCGAATTAATACTTTTCCTTCTAATATATGCAAATGCTTTGTTATTGTCTATGATTGCTGTTGTGGGAATTGGTCTTTGTTAGATGACCAGTTTTTTTTCCTTATTATTCATGTGTCATCTCAAAAATAAAGAACGGTTTGCCTGCATAAACCCTATGTTATGAATATCGCTCATTCGGGTATCTGCAGTCGTAAAATGTCACCTTCAACCTTCCGATCTTTGTTTTTATACTAATATTGGCAGAGTTGCATATGACTTGAAACGCATCCGGCTGGTTCTACTGTTAAAGTTACTATTTTTTTTCTTCCATTCAAAATGCTGGCCATATTTTTTTTCTGTTTTTTCGCAAGCCTTTCCCAAATGCGGTCTTTGGCTCGTTCCCCGAATTTAAGCTGGAATGGAAGATGGTTACTGTTTCAACACGCCTAGCATACTATAAATTTTTTGTTCTCTACCTTGCAAAAAAAATTTATGATCTGATCAGTACAAGCAATATATCATCATCGGCTAAAGTTTTGCAAAGTTATGTGGTACACCGGATTTATGGATTGCTCCTTCAAGCCGGGTCATTAATCGTTCCCATTCGGAAATTTCAGCTCAATTAAGAAATTTCTTTATTGTTACCTTGAATATTATCTCAGTATTATCTACATCTCTAAAAATTACTTTGTCTAATGGTTAAGAAACATTATGCGTTGAAGGCTGCTTTTTATCACTAAGACTTGCTGACCACCGGAAATGGGTGCAAAGACCTGTGGCTATGTGGAATTTAAGTCGTAGAATGATTAAGCGACAAACTAAGTTAAACGTTTAACTAGACACTATACCTTAATTCTTACAATTATTTTACTTAAATGCGTGTCATTTCATTTAGCAACTTTGAAAAAACCATTGGCATGATCAAGATCGTCGTGACGTAATTCTACTATCTCTTCAGATATTGCAATTATTAAATGTTAGATTTCTTACTCGTTTCTGGTGATCTTTTTCTTATCCCAAGAAAAGAAGCAGTTGTGTAGTCTTTGTCAATTGAGCACTTTCACCCGTTAATATCACGTTACTAATCACATGACTAATTAGATGATTTCAATTCCTGTATTGAACACAAAGCCTGCAGGTCCCACAAACAAACGTATGTAATCAATATATACAAACTGCTTATGCCTAGATGTCGTCATTTCCGTCTCCATTCAATACCAAACGGATCCTAAAAAGAGAAGAAAAGAAGGATCAAACAATAGACAATTCATTGATCTCGTCAAATAGTACTTTCACTAGAACATTTACTACCACCGAAAAGCCAGATGACCTCGTAAACTGGATTGACAATATTGATTTACGGGCCCGTAAGTTGTTGGAAGAACAAGCAAACGAATCAAGAAAGTTTAAGGAACAGAGTAAAATAGACGAGTTAAGAAAACGATACCAGGATAAAATTTTTGATGACGAGTTCAGCAAGCTTTCAAAACTTCAACATCCAAACCAAGTGACCAATACCACCACGACTCCTCATATTGAAACTAATGCTTTCGAGGAAAGCGAGGATTCTGATTTAATTGTCATTGAATCAGATGAACTAGAAGAAGAAGAAGAAGAAGAAGAAGAAGAAGAAGAAGAAGAAGAAGACTATGACCACAATGATCATGATGATCATGGAGTGGAAGTGGAAGAAGATGAAATGGTAGAGGAAGTACATGAATATGGTTTAGAAGCAAATGAGGAAGATGATGAAGTTGGAGATGAGGATGAAGTTGAGGATGAAGATGAGGAAGATGAGGAAGATGAGGAAGATGAGGAAGTTGAGGAAGATGAGGAAGATGATGAGGAAGAACACACCCAAGAATTCTTGCAATCAACTACTCGTGTACCATACAACATTCAGAACGGTAGGCCTCGACTTTTAAATTCTTCATATGCCAACTATAAGCATGATGAAATACTTCACAATCCACAAGAGCGGGATTTTGAAGAATATGATGATGCTCTGGATACTTCATCCCATCAACACGGTCAATCGCCAGCGAGCGATGATGAGTCCATAATTATTCTTGGTTCAGAGGAGGAAATGGAAGAAGATGAGGAACTTCAAGAAGAAGTTGAATCCTTCGGAGACAAACTTGGACAGGATATTAATCAAGAACTTGAAGAAGGGATCGAATATGAACATGAAGCAAACGAAGACGACTTCGATGAAAGAGGTGAACTCCAAGAAGAACAATCTCAATCCATTGATACCATATTTTATGCACATCAAGCTTCTGAAAGTATACATGAAGTAGATGATGAATCGATAGAAGAAGAAGTTGAAGTTGATGAAGATGATGGGTCGATAGACGAAGAATTTGATGTTGATGAAGTTGTTGAAGAGGATGAAGACGAAGATGGTGATTATGATCATATCAATGAAGAGGAAGGTATAATCGACAATTCAATACAGGAAACCCCAGTCATATCACTGCATTCTTTTGATACCAAGTTTAACTCTGAGACAAATTTCTCTGACAATAATCATTTGCTTCAGTTAGCCGAAGCCGTTCTTAAGGAAAGCATTTCTGGGATTACTTCAGATATTCCACGAAGCGATTATTTGGCAGATAGTGAACCCACCGAATCTCGAACCCCACCTTTATCGGATGATGAAGGAGAATTGGTTGAGGCTACAGCACCAATCCCGGATGTATTCTATGAAGAAAACTCTCCAATAGAAGTCGAATTGATTGATGAAGAAGAAAGTTTTTCGGAAGGTTCTTTGGCAGATCAAGAAACTGACCGTGAAACATTGAGAGAGATCAGGCGACATGACGAACAGGAGCAGAAGAGCTCCATTCCTCTTCCACTTTTCAAAACAGTAGAAGAGGAAGATCCAGAAACCACATTGGAAAAGTTGCGTGAGACCGAAAGAAGGTTTCATGTTAAATTAAGTTCGGTTATTGACTTGGAAAATGAATTGAAACTAAAGTCTTCTCCATACAATTCTAGGCCAACCTCTGAAACTGGACACCCTAAACAGATAGAATTGAGTTATATTGAGGTTCCTCACCTAGATACAATTGTTGACGAAACCATGGATGAAGATAGCAATGAAGTGTATGAGGTTGTTCTTGACAGTATTCAACCGCAAGACAAAGACAATATTGATGACATGGAAATTGATTTACTTGGAGATCTTACGGCGAATACAGATCGCTCTAGTTCTGTTCAGGAACCGGAATTAGTTGAAACTATTGAATTAGTTCAAGAATCAATCCCTCATCCAAATTTAGAGCCACTCTATGAAAATGTACTGGATGAAGAATTTTTGGAAACAATGGATGATGTTTCTATTACAATTGGTACAAATTTCATTGAAGAGAACGACGCTTTATCAGAAAATGAGCCAGTTGATGTGATAAAACCAGTTGAAAATGTTGAAACGAGTAACCCTCCAAAAGACATTGAAGATATCATAATAGATGGTGAATACTCTACTGTTCAAGAACATGTACCGATTGAACCAATTCAGAAAACAGCTACTCCCGAGGAATCGGTTCAGGATGCTGATGGAAAACTATATGTTACAGAAGATATTGCAATTGAAGAAACAAGCGATGCATCTGTGCAGCCTCAGCATGCTCAAACTGAATCCGGTGATTCAAATAAGTGGGAGAACGTGAACATAATTGATAAGGTTGAGATCTTATCTGAGCAAAGTACTGAACCTGTTCCGATTCTACATGAATTGCAAGAAATCGAGGTTCCAGTTCTTGATGAAATCCCGGAAAACTTACGTGAAGAGGACGAAAGCCACCAACAAACTTCATCACGAAGCGTATCGCCTCCTCTTGTGCAAGAAATAAGTGCTGATATAAGCGAAGCAATTCGGACGGAATACCTTGAACCTTCAGCTATTATAGAAGTTGAATCCAAGGAGATCATTGAGTTCAATGATGTATCTTTTGGTATGGTTGAAGTAGAAACAATTGAAGAAGGCATCAAGCCTACATCTATTGTTCCTTTTGGTGAAGATGGCGACCAAAGTCCAGTGTGTTTGATAGAAGAAATGGAGAGTGAAACGATCGTGGAAGTCGAGGATGAAGTAAGCTCGCACGTTTCCAATGAATCCGATGAAGAAGAGGTTGATCTTATTACCATTGAAGTTGATCAGAGTCTTTCGGATAACGAGCAACACGAAACGGAAGCAGAAGATTACGATGGACTACTTCTTGTCCTGAATGAGAATGGACAGATAGCTATAGAAACCGACGTGACGGAAACAGTTTCAGTGAACAATGAGACAAATAGGGTTGATCAAAATGATGAATCAGAAGTGACTGTTGTAAATAATGCAAATGAACCGGAGAAAGAGTCTGAAGGATTAGAACAAGCTGAAGCAGAAGTTCATCAAAATGAAGAACAATCACATTCTCAACAAGATGAATCACTTGAAACTGATGGAGACCAAGAACAGCAACAGGAACCAATCAGTGCTTATGAAGTGGTCCAGGATTTACTTCATGAGATCACGCAAGCCGTCGAGGAGTCACTTAAAGCAAATAATGATTCCCCAGATGAAGATGTTGAATCTGAAGCTGAGAAAAATCACGAGGATGAAATAATAGCAGACCACGATGAAAATATTGTTGTTGATGATGGAGATGCTGCATTGTGTGTTGAAGAGGAAGTTCAAATTCATGAAATTCAACTTAAAGATGATGTTCCAACTGAAATGATTCAAGCAGAACATGAAAGTCAAGGTGAAGAAGAAGGACATGCTGAAGAAGAAAGTCACATAGAAGAAGAAAGTCGAGTTGAAGAAGAAAATCACATAGAAGAAGAAAGTCAAATTGAAGAAGAAAATCACATTGAAGAAGAAAGTCACATACAAGAAGAAAGCCACATAGCAGAAGAAAGTCACATCGAAAAAGAAATTCCAGTTGAAGAAGAATTTGAAACTGAAGTGAATGATGAGATTGAAATAAACGACAAACTTCAAGTTGAAACCAAGAGCCACTTTGAAGAAATACAACTTCTGGATGAAATTCACTCTGAGAAAGAAACTGAACCTGAGGAAAATATGCAACTTGAAGTAGCTGAATCTGAATCTGAACTGAAAGAAACGCAATCTGAAGAAATTGAACTTGATCAGAAAGAAAACGAGAAAAGTGATTTCTTCCATGTGATGGAGAATGCTATTCTTGATGAGACAGCTAATCAAGAGGAGGATTCAGAGGCTGAGGTGATTGCTCTGGATAGTACTACGACAACTGGTGATATTGCTGTTAATGGCAGTGAAAGTTCAAGAAAACGTCCACGAGAAGAAGACGAGCCACGCTCTACGTTTAAGAAAGTCAGACGGCTTGTATCTGCTTTGAATCCTATCAGTTGGTTTAGATTTGGGAAGCAAAAGGTTTCAGTAACTACCGATAATCCGACTGAAGTAGTAACAGAATTAGCAAACGAAAGAGAAGAATCAGAAGACGACAATGAAGAAAAAATTGAAGTGTTGGATGGTTCGGGGCCAGAGATTAATGTGGATGAAGGTGAACTAAAAGCTGAACCTTTGGTTGAAGTTGAAGTTGAAGTTGAAGATGAAACTGAGCTTCAGACTCAGAACGAAGTTGATTTTAATGTTGATACTGGAGAAGTTGCTGACGATTCTGGAGTTGAAGTTGGAGGTGTTTCGGAAGATGAGATTGTAGATCAGAATATTGATAATGATGGCGATGACCCTGAAGATGACCAAACTATTGATTCTCAAAACCAAGACGAGGAAGAAAATACAAAAGAATCCACTCTTGAGCAGTACATTTCGCAAGATGTGACTTCTGATTCTGAATTTGAAGCCGAATCTGAAGAGCAAAAGCCCAAAATCAAGAAGGTCTTAGGTCTTGAAATCACCGAGGAACAATTGGAGCCTGTAAAGTCGTTGCGGAGCGGACACACGTTTGGTAAAGCAGTAGGTTCTCCCAAAAAGAAAGTCAGGTCTATGGTATTGGAGATCCCTAAGTCTCGTGCTCCTATTAATACAATAACAGACAATACGGAGATGAGGCCAAATGAGGCGAGTCCCAGAAAAATATCAGCTGGAAAAGCAGGCTGGAGACTTGATGGACTGACAGATCATCCAGCTTTGCGTACTAGATCCAAATCTCCGTTGAAGAGAAGTATGATTGAGATATCAACTGATCTAGAAGAAGAAATTCCACGAAAAAGACAGAGACGTGGAAGAAAGGGAAACGACGCTGAAGAGGAACCTAGACGTGGGAGATCGAGGCGGAGATGATGTTAATTAATGTATTATGAGTCTATAACAAAAAAAAGAATAATGTAATCCGA
Source organism: Teunomyces aglyptinius (assembly GCA_030581575.1). Classification (NCBI taxonomy): domain Eukaryota; kingdom Fungi; phylum Ascomycota; class Pichiomycetes; order Serinales; family Debaryomycetaceae; genus Teunomyces; species Teunomyces aglyptinius. The sequence continues at coordinate 105,622 of JAKTTR010000021.1, forward strand.
TCATTAAGCAATATATTTCATTGCCGTTTCGTAGATGCTAAAAAAGAACATATTGACCACAAAGGATCGAGTCACGCTGATTCCCAAACCACGGTAAAGCATGCGATCTATGTGGTACAACTTGCGTTTGGGATGCACCACTGGTTCCAATCCCTGTTCCTTGCGTAGAATGTTGGAGACAATGTCTCTTTGAATTAAAGACTTGGTTGTATCGACAGGAAAGATTATTGTCCAACTCATGATACCCGAGAGTCCTCCTGCTAATAAAATAGAGAAATGGGATGACTGCGATGGGTCTGAATTTATGAGACGGTTCATGGTCCATTTCATTGATTCGTAGATGGAGTAATAGATAGCTGAGGAGATCGAGTCTCGCAAAAGATGGTACCTGACTCCCGAATAGAGTCCAACTAAGCCCTCATGTTTGATAATTTGTTGTGCAATGTGGATATTTGTACCCCTAACGTCTGTGTGTTTGAGTGGTGTTGTGCGTACTAGTCTTTCAAGCTGAGCATATATCTTAATGAATTCAAACGGACAAGAAAAGGTTGTCAAAAGGAAACCAGCGAACGCACCCGAGCAGAATGCGACGGGAATGTTGCGGATAAATGGATGTGCTGGATTGACATCCTCTTGGCTGTAGAACAACGAATAAGTATATGGTTTAATATAAGTGAACAAAGAGACATTGAAGGTTCGCGAACATGATGTTGATATCAATGGAGCCCAGATCCCACGATAAAACCCACGGATCCCTTCGTGAGAATACGTCTTTTTAATACAGTCAAAGTATCCCGTGAAACTTTTATGGGTCTGCATGCGTGTTTTTATGGTATCCAATGGAAACCCAATAAACGTGGATCCCAACAGAACTCCGTAAGCGAGGATTGTGCCCCGAAACGGCTTTAGTGCTTCAGGAAAAATATGTAACGCGTTGGAATGGTCAATTTCACCTGTAATTGCGGGAATCCCACGTTCAATTTTAGCATCAGTCATTTTTCAGTGGATACAATAGAAATCAATCTTGATTCAATCTCATGTCAAGATAAGATGCTGAACATCGCGCACATGATGACTCGTTTTTTTTTTTTTTTTGGTCTGACTCAATTTACATGTTAACATATAACGGGTTTTTGCAGTTTACTATTTACATTTTAATAACCTCTTCTTCTAGCATCTTCGACTTGCGACATCAAATCCTTGAAGCCTTCGGAGAACTTTCTTCTCCACCAATCACGTTTCTTCTGTTTAGCATGTTTAGCAGGAGCAATAAATCTCTTCTGGACCTTTTTGTAGTACGCAACTCGGTTGCTCAGCACAACTCGGCCAACATTCTTCACAGCCTTATCTAGCCCTCCATAGTGCACGTCAACCGTCCGTCCAGCAATTGGTCCAAACATCGGTATGGACTTGGCCACATCACGTGGGTTGGGAACCAAGTTTCCAAGACTATATTCGCTCGTCTTGTTTTTCAAGTATGAGTTTTCTGGAAGTTCTAATGAACTGTTTAACAAATCGTTGATATCGTTGACCGTGTTCAAGTCCTTGGTCTTGTCTCCATCCCGCGACTTGAGTGCACTGTTAAGTTGATCAAAACTCGAGTTATAGCGCACTCCTATACCAGGAAGTCTCACTGCCGGCTTTATTACTCCAAATAACCTAAGCATTGTTGAACCGTTAAGGATTTTTTTCATTTCTCTTTATGTTTTTGTATACTTTTGGTTGAGACACACAATGTCGCATGTCGCTCTCTAAGTATGTCGCATTAACGTGTTTATTACCACCCCACCCCCCTCCCCTCCTCTAATCATCCATGGCCTATAGTCCCAATATCGTATCGACAGTACTTTTCAAGTCATCTAACGTTTCGGTATTCAAAATCCCACCCGGTGAAACCCGGATCTCGCTCTGGAATCCCGGTTCTAGCACCATTGTGTGGCGCGGAAGCATGCGGCTTATCGAACAAGAGTTGATTGAAGATGGAGACGGCACAAACCGTGCTCCAACCAAACCATACGTGGGATTGAGATCCAAGTTGGAGCTCTATAACGAAGAAATCATTCCACCATCAGTGGGCAGCCTAACTACAGTAACTAGAGATACAGTGTGGGCCGAGGTATGGTACAATCCTAGCACCAGCAACGGGTTCAACATCGCCAATGACGGCGAGGAAACAATTCAAATGACAAGAGAGTCACCCAAATACTACAAGTTCATTGGCCAGTTACCTGGCTCGGGTTACCATCCGTTTGAACCTGAAACAGAACCCCTGGAGCCGGTGGTTCAAGTAGCATTGGGAATCAAGTTCAACGATGCATTCCAGGCTATATCTTTCAGTGACAGTCTAAGCATATACAGAAGACGCTTTCGCAACTTCCAGGAACAGTACCTTTATGAGCTCAAGATCTATGAGCTTTCGCTGACAAAGGAACAAAGTCCTTCCTCTGAGTTCCAGCTCCTCTCTTTTGATGCCAATAATAATGACGATGATAATAATAATGATGATGATGATGATGATGATGATGAGTTTGATGACTTTGTCACTGCTTCCTGATTCACTTTTTGTGCTTATAGTACATCTTTTGAATTAACGGATGGTGTTCCTTCAACTCCTTGTTCTTATTCTTGTTGTACTCGATGTATGCCATGTCTTCTCCGCCCGCCAATCCAGCAAGCGAACCAGCGGTTCTTGTGGCCTGTGAGTTCTCCAACTTCATTCTCTTCTCCTTGGAAATGAAGTTGGTATCGACATCGTCACCAATCTCCAATCCAGCGGCGGTCTCATTTTTCAATAAGACTTGCTGTAACAATTCTCTTCTCTCGCGAGCTGACGCATAGGCCAAGTCTGGTAACTGTTCCATCCCACTTAAGTGGGTGATGACCTTGAACGCATACCCTTGGTCTACCAAGAAGGCCTGTCTCTTGGTAGAATAAAACATTTCTTGTGTGTCTTTAGAAACCAATGAATAGAAAAATGCATTGAACCCTTCGTCATTACGTCTCTTTGCTCTCAAGATCCGACCCAACCGTTGTGCCTCTTGTCTTCTCGATCCATAGTGGGACGAGATCTGGATCAAACACGTAGCTTCAGGTAAGTCGATCGACGTATCTCCAACTTTTGAAAGGAAAATGGTATTGATCTGGTCGTTGTGCTGAAAGTTCTGTAAGATCTTCATTCTTTCCTGTTGGGGTGTTGATCCATAAATAAACGGCTTCCCCAACTTCAAAGCATACTCTTGCAACGCATACACATTGTCACTGAAAACAATAATCTTGTCTCCTCTCTTTTCGTGGTAATGGATCAAAAACTGGCACGCCTGGAACTTCGTGGGGTTCATGATATACAAAAGCATCCGCTTCCGTGCCGTTTCCCGCAAGTATTCCTGGTAGAATTCCGACGTCATTGGACACCAGACTTCAGCACACTGCACGTTGGCAATATGGCCCTTCTGGGCCAAGTCCATCCAGTTTGCTTCGTATAATTTGGGTCCAATCAAGAAATTCAAATCGTCAATCTTGTCGTCTTCACGAACCAACGTTGCTGTCAAGCCCAACTTAGCATGCGCTGCAATGGTTGTCACCACTCGTCTGAACATCGCCGCAGGAACAACATGCACTTCATCTAAAATAATGAAACCCCATTCTCGCGACCGTAAGAAATCCATCACCTTTTGCGAGTCATGCGATCTGTTACGGGTGTTGGCGACCATGGAGTACGTCGACACAACTAACCCGGACTCACTGGTGAACATCTCTTTGTTTTCGGACGTGAAGATGGCCACGTTTTCCGGCTGGATCGTGCACCACTGTAAGAACTGCTGCCGCCACTGCATTACTGACACCGACGACGTACACAACACAATGACGGATTTTCTTACGGTACACGCAGCAGTGATTCCCACAAGCGTCTTTCCAGCTCCACATGGCAACACAATGATTCCTGATCTGGCACGGCCATTTCCAAACATCTTCGACAACGATTTCTCTTGGTACGGCCTGATCTGTGTCGATGGCTTCAAGTCGATCTCCAAATCTGGATTGCGGGTATCGTTACGGAAATCGTACTCTTCCAACATCGGGTACTCGATCTCAAGGCATCGTCTCTTGACGATCTCGACCGAGTCGTTTGCAATCTCAAACGAATGTACCGTATCCATATCGTCATCGTCCTCTTCCTCTTCCTTGCTACCAACTACACTGGCAAAGAGATCTTCGGCCTCTGTCTTGGCTTGTTCTTCTCCAGACTTCTTGGTAGTTCCTGGAATGGTCAAGTCGCCCTGAGTGGGTGCCGAGCTCTGGACAAGGCCGTTTCCGCCCACACTGTTTTCTGAGGACTGGACTCTTAACGGGCCAATGATGGAATCTTTCAAGAGCATCTGCAATATGTCTGCCTGGGGACTTTCGACAAAGTATCGGTTATGTTTCAACACCAACTTGACCTTACCGTACGACACGGTTGCAGCCTTGATGAAATTGATGATAGAGTCGGGAACAAGAACCTTGGATAACCGGTTCAAGACAGAGATGATATCATCTGTCTCCAACCCCACAGACACAGCAGCATATAGCGAATGTACATTGATTCGGTACTCGTGGATATGCGATGGTCTCGAGATGGGCTCAGCAATTGTGATCAAGAAATCCTGTGCCTGTTCGGCCAATGGCGAGAACGATTCCAAGATAATACGGCCGTCACTGGGAGAAATCCAGATCGGTCTGGCAAAGTGATCGGGTTTCAATTTCAAGTACGCAAAGTCGGACTTTCCAAATGCTTTCGAGACCGCATCAGGAACATAATCTGAAGGAGCCTTGGCCGTCAACTCGATCAACTCCTCATCAGAAAAGTTTGTATCTTCAAGCTCCATCTTGGCTCTATCCATAAAGTCCTGTGCTTTCTTCTTTTGAGCTGGTGGAATCGGCTGAGCTTTGGCCCTTCGTTTTCTGGGGGCAGATCCGTACGGATAATCGTCATCTTTCGCCAGTTTTTGGTAGTCATCGCCACTAAATGAATCTTCCGAAAAGTTACCTTGATCAAGATCGGCGTAGTTGAGCTCTCCGTGTCTCCTGGCAGCCATGTCACTAAAGAAGCTAGGAAGAAAAACCGTTTGCTTATTAAGAAATGTTTCACTATTTTTCTTTTTTGGGTTAAATGTAATGTGTAATTATAGTAGTTTTACATTTTATTAAAAGCCTTACCTAACTAGAATTGAATAATAGCAATATGATGGCTGCAATTAATCGGCAAACTTATACGAACCAGAAGCCATCGTGATAGATCCCCCTCTGTAAGCACCCTTCTTCATCTTATTCTTGTTCTTGGTGAAATCCTTGCCTCTCACCTGCATCAACTTATCGTTGGCCATCTCTCCCCAAGTACCAGCAGCACCCTTATATGTGTTGTCTTGAAGAGCTCCATGTTCAAAACTGATCTTTGTTCTGTCTATTCTGGAAAAATGATGTCTTTGCCCAGGCAACAATTCTTCAACCGTAGCAGGGATCCCGGACGGTTCAGGAGATGATGATGAGATGGATGCAGTTTGTGAAGACGAAAACTCCGTCCTTTGTTTCTTGTTTGGTTTTTCAGATGATTCCGTCTTTCTCTTCTTATTATTGGAATCGGAATCGGAATCTGAGTCAGAACTGGAATCGGAGTCGGAGCTAGAACTGGAATCTGAGTCGGAGCTAGAACTGGAATCGGAGTCTGAATCGGAGTCTGAGTCTGAGTCTGAGTCTGAGTCAGAATCCGAACTGGAACTGGAACTGGAATCGGAGTCTGAGTCTGAGTCTGAGCTGGAACTGGAACTGGAATCGGAATCACTGGATGAATCAGAATTTGAAGAGTCAGAACCAGATTCAGAATTGGAAGAGTCAGATTCTTCTTTCTTTTCTTCCTTTGCTTCTTCGGAATCAGAATCGGAATCAGAATCGGAATCAGAATCGGAATCAGAATCGGAATCGGAATCGGAATCGGAATCAGATCCTTCCTTCTTCTCTTCCTTCTCTTCTTCGGAGTCTGAGTCTGAGTCTGAATCTGATTCAGATTCAGAGCTTTCTTTCTTCTCTTCCTTCCCTTCTTCTTCTTCAGAATCACTATCAGAATCGGAAGAGCTAGAAGAGTCAGATTCATTCGAATCAGAATCTTCAGATTCGGATTCTGACGACTCCTTATGTTCTTTTACTAACTCTTCCAACTTCCCGTCAACCGATCTCAATGCAATGTTTTGTTTTTCTATTTCTTTTCCTAAGGCCTTGGATACTTTTGCCAAAGACTCATCCTGAGCCAAGTACTCTTGAATATAAGCTAAAACCGTTTCTCTGGAAGCACTCATTGTAATCCTTACAAACTTAAGCGTTGTGTGGTAAAAAATTTAAGATGAGCTACGCAAAAATATTTGGAGATTTACACACGACCTTTTCCTATCTTAGTCGCAAATTACCGGATTGGGCACAGAGGAAGTCTAAAGATGGTGGTGGTTTCGCGCAACAACCAGACTTCTTTCCAGTATAATTGCCATAATTATACCAACGACCGTGTCTGGATCTTCTCCATGCACAAGGTGCCTTCCCTTAGACACATCTATCATACGCACCAACAGGTTTGCTAGCAATTTATGAATGCCTGAACGTGCTTGTTGGACTAGCAAATCTTTTGTGCCTGCGATAAGATACATCGGAACTGTGATCAAAGGAAAGATCTCCATTCCAAGTGGCACTATCTCGTTCGTTTGATGATAAACGTTCATTTGGTTTTCAACGGTGGTTTTCGTATGAATATGCCTCTTCTGGGCCAATTGGCTCGGAGAAGGCATTATGATCTCGTCCTCCATCATATTGTAAAGCACTTTCCGGTTAAAGTTCGCATAGAAGGACCGGTTTTCAAAGAAGTGCTTAATTTCCTCGTGCCATTTTTCAGGATCTTGAATCACAAACTCGTCTTGCATGTATCCTTTTGCTTTCCATTCGTGGAACACCGCTGTAAGTAGGTCAGCCTGTTCCGGTAATACGTGAATCACGGGATTTATAGTGATACTGCAGTCAAACTGGTTTGGGGCCAAGTAGCTGGCGTATGTGGCAATAAATCCCCCTACTGAATGGCCAATAAGTATATTAATAGCTCCTTTCTTGGCAAATTCGCCCTCTTCGTCCTGGGAAACTATTTTGATAACGTCGTGGGAGCAATCTCTCCAATCAAATACGGGGCCGAATCGACCTTGGTTGGCATAGCCTGAATCTGCATGACTAACAACATCCATGGCAATCACGCAGTTCAAATGGAATTTCTGGAACAACTTATCGATATGATAGTGCCATAATCCTTTGTTCATGCCTGTTCCATGGACAAATACCAAGTTCATCACTGGGCCATGTGGTGGCGTTTTGGTGCTGGAATACTTTCGATACGCCAACTTCAACGGACATTCGGGAGCAGCAGTAACTGTCTGTGCAGCACGTGGATGGAATGCATCAGTAAGAACGGTCTTATACGTATAATAAGGAGAAGATGAAGGATTCATTGATATTGGTAATAAAGAAAATTGTCTGTGAGATATTTCGGAAAGTGTTGACTTTCTCGCCACCCTACACTATTCCTCTTCAGGCAGCATCACCGAGTGTTGGTTCTGCATAGTATTTCACGTGAGCAAAATCCATCTGAATGACACATCCTGGTCACGATACAATCGTACCGATTAGGAAACTCGTTTAGATGAAAACCTTGCCTAAGAGTCGACCTTATTAGTTCTAGGTTTTTGTATCGTAAGACATACTTTTTCTATTAACTAAGTCTCCCTCCCACCTAGCTGTTCAGTGACACCTGCAAAGACCTACTGCAGATTACCGCACGAAGAACTGCACAGCGAACATAAATCTCATCAGAAAGTGTTTCTTACAAAATGCGGGGTAAATAAAAAAAAAATAGAAAACATTTTACGTCATATGGCTATCCTATAACTTACTTTGATAATAGATGGGCGACAAGCCAAAAGCTTTTTCTTCTTCACCTTTGTCGATAAATCCCCATTGTTCACTGTGGATCCGCTCGGCATCAGCACCATTTCTTATCTCGGGAATAACTTTCTTCTCCTCACTGTACTCGGAAATTCTCTTTTGAGCGAACTGGTAAATGATATCCAAGGTTGCATCCGGATCTTCCCCATTGACAAGATGCTCTCCAGACATATCAATTGTTTGGTTTAAGTAGTCTTTGGGAATATTGTCTCTGATAAACTGAGCGCTGCCAGGAGGGTTCCAAGTGGCCTCCTTAGCAATCACATGGCAAACGGGAATTCTCAATAGTTGTAAAATCGACATCCCGTACGCAAGCGAGTATGACGCTCCTGTGTACGTGGCCATCTGTGCTTCTTTGGTAGACTTGGCCTTGTGTCTGATTTCACCGGTTTCTTTATTGATTTCGGTATAGTACTCGTCATTAATAAGATCCTCAAATACTTGGGGATGGAATTTCTTGTAGAACGAGTACTTTTTGAAATATGTAAGAAAATCGTCCCGAGAAGCAAAGTCGTCCATCAAGAGCGTGCCAATCTTTTTAAAGAGCTTTCTGAATCTGGCTGTCGACGCTTCTGTCCCGAATAAGACCAGTTCAATGGGAATTACCGAATCAAAAAACTCTGGCTCGTAGAAAGCGGCCAAAACTATTCCGTATCCGCCATAAGAATGGCCTACTCCGATCGTTCTTGAATGAAAATCGTTCTTGAAATCACCACACTTGCGTTCATTCTCAATCACTTGGTTGATATCCTTACCGTTCTCGTTCCACTTACACACCCAGCCCAACTTTTTCTTGTTAAGAAGACCTGAATCACCGTGTCCAACAGCATCAATACTAACCACGGAATCCAAATTGAACTTACCGTTGGATTTGGCACTCAACTGGTACAATTTGTCAATGTGGTAGTTCCATACCGATTTGTTCATGCCCGTGCCGTGGGTAAACACCAAGTTAATTCGAGGAACAGTCGCATCGTACACTTTGGTGGTCTTGTACTTGTTGTACACAATCTGGAGCTTCTGGTCTGCAAGTAACGTACTGCCAATGCTACGTGGCGAATAGGCGTCGGTCACTCTTTTCTCAACAGTATACAACATACTGTGTATTATCTTTGTCCTTATTTCGCTTCTTCCGTAATCATATAAATACCCAGGGCTAAAGTTCATATGCGACTCGCGCTGCCTCCACCATCTGTTCCGAGGAAATACTTTGCCTCAGTATCGATGTCCCCCGCTTTTTTTTTGTGCACTGTAACAACAGATGTCGGGAATCAAATGCCATGGTGTACGGGGTATAAATTTGTGGTGCTGTAGGGGATTGGGGTTTTCGTGACTGTTTTCTTGAATGCTGCTTTTCTGATACTGTTATGGATATCAGATTAAATAGTTGGTTGATTGAATAATTTGAATAATTTGACAATTTGAACAATTTGAATAATTTGAAAAATTAGACAGTGTGAATAATTATATATTTATAAATTTACAGTGGTTCTTATCAAAACTCCACCAACCAATAGAACCAACTCCAATCCAACGAATCTTTGCTCAATTACTGGTTTCCGTACATCAATCCCAGGTATTAATTCGGGGTGACAATTACACAAAAAAAAGCTATTATTTCGGAACTAAAACGAGATTTTCCCCAGTCTTTTTTTTATACGAGTCTCATCTTGAAGAATCATGAGTTCTTCTATCCAAATATTCCGCACCATACAACAAGTGAGACAATGGAGATTGAAATGTCTTCTTAGTAATAAAACAGTGGGTTTTGTGCCCACAATGGGTGCCCTTCATGAAGGCCACTGTTCGTTGGTAGCAGGCTCATTGGCTGAAAACGATAAAACCATTGTCCTGATTTTTGTCAACCCATCGCAGTTTGCTCCACACGAAGACTTGGACGCATACCCCAGAACCCTCGACTCCGACTTGGGTATCTTGAATTCCCAGTTCACCTCCAAAAAAGTCGATGCAGTTTTTCTTCCCAAGATATCTGAAATGTTTCCTTCAGGAATTGTTTTGGATCCTTCGAAACAAAGAGGCGCCTTTGTGTCGGTTTTAGGGTGCTCCGAACAGTTGGAGGGTATCACCAGACCCCACTTTTTCAGAGGTGTGGCTACTGTTGTCACCAAATTCTTGAACGTTATCAATCCTAATAATATCTACCTTGGCCAGAAAGATGCCCAGCAATGCGTCGTGGTAAGGAACTTGGTCAAAGATTTATTGTTCGATACCAACGTCAGAGTTTTGCCTACTCTGAGAGAACGAAACGGCTTGGCCATGTCTTCTAGAAACGCCTACTTATCGGAACAAACACGGCAAAGGTCATCTATAATTTTCCAGGCATTGTCTGCTGGCGAATCTCACTATAATGAAACGAGTAAGACCAGCAAACAGGTTTCCAGTAAGGATATTATGGAATCTATCGCATCGGAATTATCCAAAGTACAGGAACTTGAACCTGAGTACTTGGCTATTAGTCACCCTGAAACATTGGAGGACTTGGAATTTGTCACGCCCGGAATCGGAGCAATTGTTTCTACTGCCGTCAAGGTCCCACGGGAAGGTGGTCAGGCCAGACTTATCGATAATATTATTCTTCATTAATTCAAAAACAAGACAAAAGAAGAAAAAGTTGGAAACATTATAGAATATATAATCAAAGAACATAACGCTTTTTGAATTTGCTTTTGTTAAATGTAGTCTTTGTCGTACTCAGCTTTACTTTGTTTAATTCTTGTCTTTGTTGATAAGTTTTCCTATCCTCATCCAAAATGGCTTGGAACTTATGTTTATTCATCAACGTTGGGTCCAATCTATCTTGAATCTTATGCCTCGAATGTTCAGAAATGTCAAAGAATTTATATCCATACTCCAATAACCAGAGAGGATCCACACTGGTCACAAAGTTCATATATTCTTTCGTCGTGAGTATCAATTCATGGTAGATCACATAACTTGAAGATAAATTGCTGTTATTGAGTGTACTCGTTGGGTGCAAATACATCTTCATGTAATTGTGTCTAAGATTAACAAATTCGGGACTTCCATTAACATTTATCTTGACAATTTTGGCCAGTTGCTGGTAAAATGACGCAGCAAGACATTTTCGTACGTCGTCATCATTCTTGCACCTCACAATTGGAAGTTTGCTCTTTTGCAAAATCAATAGTAACTGGTTTCTGATATCCTTGGCTCTCAATAGAGATTTTAACTGTAGGAAATTCTTGTTGCACCATCCATTGATCTTACCATAATTGTTCTTGAACTTCTTTAAGTTTGTCTCCCATTGTTGAAAGATGTTCAACAATGTCAAATGATCTGATTCACCAATAAGAAACTTTTCCCTTGCCATATCAGCTTCCTCTGCTCTTTCCTTTGGTCGATGATACACACTTGGTACCGATAACATGGCTACTATAGTAATCATTTCATTCGAACAACTGAACTCGGGATCACAAGACAATAAAATAGCTTTTGATAACGAGGGCTCCATGGGAAACTCAGTCATTCGGTTTCCCATATCAGTGAGATCCCCAACATTATCGAGAGCACCGATTGCCCACAAATCATATAACGAACAGTTTAGCAAGTCCTTTGGAGGGGGATCCAAGAATGGGAACTCGTTAATATTGTTCACCTTCAAAGACTTGAGCAAAAGCATAAAGTTGCTCAAATTTGTTCTTTGAATCTCGGGTATTGGCTGTACATACATCAGTTGTGGTTCACTGGCTCTCTCTGTATACAAACGATAGGCAATCCCGGGCCCGGTTCTACCTGCTCTACCACTTCTCTGCTGGGCATTGGCCATGGAGATTGGAACTACCTGTAACGTATCCATTCCAAGTTTTGGGTTATAGACCTTGACTTTTGCCATTCCTGTGTCTATTACATACTTGATACCGTCAACCGTCAAGGAGGTTTCAGCAATATTGGTTGCTATGACAACTTTACGTCTCTTACTGTTCTTCTTGTTGAAGATCTTCTTTTGTAAGTCGGCAGGGAGCGTAGAATAGATGGGAAATATATCCAACGGAGGAGGGTTTTCCAACAAGTCCAATTTATCTTTTAGAACTTCGCAAGTAACTTCAATATCTTCCTGGCCTGTCATAAACACGAGGATATCACCATCGTTTTCAAATTTGTGGCTATTCTGTAAGTGGATAGTCAATATTTGCTTGACAGCAGTCTCAACATAGTCTGTACAGCTGCTCTTACTAAAAAGCACTTCAACAGGAAAAGTTCTTCCTGGAATAGTGAACTGCGGAGCGTCACCAAAGAACTGGCCAAACCTTTCTGCGTTCATAGTTGCACTAGTGACAATAAGTTTAAGGTCTTTTCTTTTGGCTAATAACTGCTTGAACAACCCCAAGAGAATATCAGTATTTACTGATCGTTCGTGTGCTTCATCCATTATGATACATGAATAATCCTGAAGCAACGGGTCGGTTAAAAGCTCTCGCAATAGAATACCTTCAGTCATGAACTTTATCATAGTCTTTTTGGGGTTGGTGACATCTTCAAATCTGATGGAATATCCAACTTCGTCGCCGAGTTTGCAGTTCATTTCTTCACTGACCCTTTTGGCGACCGACATGGCTGCCACACGACGTGGTTGAGTACATGCAATCATCTTTTTCACTCCATTGATGGATATATTTGAGGTGAAGCCTTCTTCAATCAAGAATTGACCCAATTGTGTCGTCTTTCCTGACCCCGTTTCACCAATTACAATGGTTACTTGGTTCTCGGAAATGGTTCTCACTAGACTGTCTCTTACTGAAAATGCTGGCAACGACTTACGTTGTTTTTGGATTGTTTCAAAGTCTGTATGTTCCTCTGAAGAACCATCTTCTGTTTCAGTGTCCTTGACTTGAGCCTCATCAACACCCAAGGCATTACCCATGGCAGTTCCAGCGAGTCCCGAGCGTTCTTTTGCTTGTTTCGCTCTTTCCTTCTTGGATTTCATTTCTTTAACAACAGTACTTCCGTTTCTTGCAGCCATTGCTAATTCCGACGTCGAATCTTTGATTGGATTGACTGTTGGCCCAATGTTTCTGATATTACCTCCACCTCCGATCTGGAGCAGCAAGTATTCTTTAGATTCCTCCAAAAATGGTGGGATGAAACTATGAGAAACAATAGGAACTCGAGAAACATCGTTGTAGGCCTGTTGATGATCGTAGTCTATATACTCACCAGTTGTTTCATCGAACCCACCACCGTTTCCCTCTCTTTTTCTAGGAGGAGGCCGTTTTGGACGTTTGTTTCGGGGTCTTTCGTCAACCTCGTCATAATTATCAACATTATGGCCGTATTCATCGGCCAAGTACCATTCTCTGTCGTTTTCTATGTTGATATCGAGCTTTTCGTCAATTAATTCGAGTTTGTGAATTGATTCGAGTTTGTGAATTGATTCAGAATCATCCACAGAAACCGTATCAATTTCTTGTTTTGGCTCAATTACTGACACGGTCTCTTTAGGATCCAGGGATTCTTGTTTGAGACGAAGGGCGTCTTGTTTCTTGATTTTCTTGAATGTAATTTTAGTTGGTTTGGGTTTGGTGGTGTTCAAGTCCAATATAGGGTCGTCTTCATCGAACAGAAGTGTAAGTTTGGGTTTCTTATCTTTCCTTGATGGAATATGGTGTTTGGAAACATCGAGATTGTGTTCTAGTACGCTGATGTTGTCGTTGATGTAGTTGTAGACATCACGGATGGCGTGTGGATCATGGACTCCAAGAACATCAATGGATGAACTGAACGCATCAAAACTGTTGTCACGGGTGTAGAGTGCCACCACGGTCTTGGAGAGACTGCTGTTGACCGACCTGTTGAGATATGTTGAGAGTTTCTCGGTAAGCAGCGATAGTATATCCATGGCTGCGAGAAATTATCACCAGAACAATTAATCAAAAACACAGGTGCACCACCAGAACATCTTTACGTGATGGAAAATCCGTTGTTGCTGCGAGCATCGGTATATTTTCAGTATCACGTTCTTGCTCGAATAAAAGTCTCGCCACCACCACGCAATATTGCAGAAGCACGCCATCTCCAGAAATGCTTCCAGACCATCGGCAGCATGGAATACTTTGCCATTGATACCGATACCAAACAGTACAATCTCTATACGCCATGGATCCTGGCGTTGTACACGCCTTCACGCCAGCAGTCATTGGTAAAACCCATATTTCACCTTGACAAATGGGATGGAACGCGTTTGGTAGAAGAAAGCACAGACCTCATGGCCGAACAACTGCGTATCGTGCTGTATCTCCAGCTGCTCGTGGCAGTGCCTCGCTTCTCATTTGTGGAGAACGACCATCAGTACCAAAACCACGAGGTCGAAGTCCAGTTCAAACACACCCTCCAGAAACAAGCCTTAGGTTTCGATGGCAAGTATTCTGTTTCGGCATCCACTTCGGTATCGCCCTTCAACACGCTCTCAGCCACGGATCCACACATCACGGCAGCACAGATCGTGCCAGACATGCGGTGCAACTTCCAGAAGTTCCACAAGTTCGACCACATCAACATCTCCACGGGAATACGTGCCGTAAACCTGTTGAACCACGGCCGGTTATCTTCTTCTGTGTCAAACTACAATAATCTACTACTGGTATAGTAATGTATATATTTATTCTACAGAGCTGAGCTTGACTTTCTCCAAGTCGTTCTCCAACACCTCGTTCAAGTAATTCAACCCAATCTGTTGCTTCAACAACACCTTCGATAACTTGCTGACAACCTCAGAGGTGACTTCTTTCTGTTCAGACGTATTCTTGTCGTCGTCGTTGCTCATGGCACTAATGGTACTGTCGAATTGACCGTTCAAGTCCTCAGCCCGCTCCTTCAAGATTGCCAACCGTGCAAACACATCGTTCAATTTACCCACAGGACTGTTGGGGTCACTCAACTTCGCGTTCAACAAGTCAAACTGCTTCGAAATCTCCTCCTCTTCGGGAAGCAACGGATACCCCTTCAACTTCAAGATCGCTAACACCGTCGCAAGACGAAGTAATCTCCGACTCAACTTCGTGTGTCTCGCCTTCGCCTTCAATATCCTCGTGGTGTTGTCCAAATCATGCTTGGACGAAATAGCATCGTTTTTTTCGTTGAAACTATTGAGCAAACTCCGTGCCTTGGCTACATGGTCCAATTGCGTCTCGATTCTCTGTGCCACTTCGGTAAATGAAGTGATTTTGATCGGATAATGCATCGCACTTGGTCTCTTCGCCATGGCAGTATCCCAGTCTTCTGACGTTTCGTTGGTCGGTCTTTGCTGGTTCAATAGTATTTGTATCTCTTGTTCGCTGAACTTATTATAAAAGTGGGTCTTTAAAACACATTTGGCCGAGTTGGGGTCCCATTGTTCTTTGATTTTGATCAACTGGTCGTTGATCGCTGGCGTATATGTGTTGTTCTGTGTATGGTTCGTGGGCTGGTTGAAGTTGTTGTTTATGGTATTCTGCACAGCTTGGCTGGTTCCTAAACTCGCTGTATTATTCTGGTTCTGGCTCCATCCAAATGAAGGCTGAGAGTTGTTGGTTGAATTGTTACCAAACAATCCACCAGATTGCTGTTGTTGTTGCTGTTGTTGTTGTTGTTGTTGGTTTGCACCTAATAACCCACCAGTATTGTTGTTGGCCCCGAATAAACCACCAGTATTGGTTGGAGCCGTGCTTGAGGCACCAAGGAATCCTCCTGTTGTGGAAGCTGGTTTTGCTCCAAATAAACCTCCAGTATTAGCACTTTGTGTGTTGTTGGTACCAAACAAGCCTCCATTGGTGTTTGTCTGCGTGTTGGCGCCAAATAAGCCACCTGTTGTGGCTGGAGCAGCAGGTTTGTTGCCAAACAATCCTCCAGACGTCGCTGTGGGACCAGTGGTGCTCTTGTTTCCAAATAAACCGCCCGAAGGAGCGGCATTTGGAGCAATGTTGGCGTTGTTGCCCCCAAATAAGCCTCCGGTAGAGTTTGGTTGTGTATTCCCCCCAAACAAACCGCCTGTTGTGGCTGGTGCCGCGGGTTTGTTTCCAAACAAGCCACCCAGTGGTGTATTGGTGTTTGTGTTGGTGTTGTTATTGCTTCCAAACAATCCACCCGTACCTGTGCCAGAGTTCTGATTGGCGGCGCCGAATCCCGTGTTGGTGGTGGTATTGTTGGATCCAAACGAGAAACCTGTATTGGCCGCAGGTGCTGCGTTTGTGGCTCCAAATCCAGAGCCAGCGGGTTTGCTGCCAAATAAGTTACCCGCAGTGTTTCCTGAAGCCTGATTGGACCCAAATAAGCCGCCACTAGCGCTTGAATTGCCAAACATTTGGAGATTGTGGTGCTTTTTGATGTGTTTACTTTGAGAAAAACTTTTGGCAGTTTGCAGGTAGCAGCATCACGACAAGCAAAAAAAAAAGTTTCTTACAATCTACAAATATCTTCTTAAACAGTTTATGTATAATGAAACGCAGGAGTATCGCCCGTTTCAGGAGATCTGACCGGCATTCTATATAGTGTGCAAATTTAATATAACGATGTCAAGACTGGAGATCTCTAATATTTCTGGTAGGCTGTTTTTTTTTTGTCTTTCTCTCAGGCTTCAATCATGAAAGGAAATGCAGGGGAATGGGATTACTGAAGTTGGTGTCGGGGTTCCCAAGTCGGCCACCAATGAGTTGGATAGTGGTCGTGGCTTCTAGTTGGTTTCCTTGACTTCTCTCGCTTTCAAGAACTCCTTAGTGATCGACTTGTCCTTGGAAGTTCCTTGATAAATAGGGTTCTCGTTCAAGTGGATCTGCTTGTCAATACCAGGAATCTTCTTTTCCAATCCCAAGTGTTGGAAAATACACTTGCTCAACACTCCTTCTGAGCTTCTGCAGTGGCCCAATCTATGGTTTTCTTGTTCCAAACACTCGTAGTGCAATTTGAACTCGTCAAAACAGTGCTTATTTATATCTTTTAACACAGAAACGGCACATCTCGTCACTCTTCTACCTTCCTTCAAGCAATCCAACGTGCCACCATTGTGCTCGTCTTTACACAACATGAAATCGTCGTTGTATGGCTTGCATCTGGCTCCGATGTAGTACGACGCAGATAACAATGGCGCGGAAGTAGCACCTACCTCATCCACTTCAGGGATCTCCTTAGGCAATTCGTTCTTATCGACATTTTCCCACAGTTGTCTGCTAATAAACAAGTCTCCCAATGCCATTTTATGTGTGTTATGTTCGAGTCTTGGATACAACTGTTGAATATTTTAGTTTGAAAATTTGCGTACAAATTGTCGTCCTTTGGTTGGTGCTGAAATATACACGGTGCCCCACAATATTTTCATACGCTCGCGTAAAAATGAGTCCTGTCATCTACACCAGTTCACCCATCCACAACACCTCTTGGCTACTATTACCAAAACTTCCACCAATACTCTGAAACAAACACTTCTCGTAACATGATTGGTTTTCCAGGTTTTTGGTTAACTTTTTTTTTTGTCTTACAATAAATTAAATCTTAATATCGATTACTATCCAGAAAGACCGACTTTTTATCAAGATATCTCCAGACAATAGCACACTTGTTTGGAACAATCACGCCACGGACTCTGAATCTACTATTGTTTTTGGTAGCATATTGAATCTTTTTTGAAGCAGACGATAAAGTAGTAGTTCGTTGAGCAGCCATTGCGAATTGTTGATTATGGTCTAGAAAGGTGTGAAGCTACGACCTGTGGTTGTGCTATTATACCTGTATAATCCTTTCAAGCACATCTCATATGTTTTCCATTCTTAGGTTTCAACTATTTCCTCTTTAAGTTCACGTAATGGGAATAGACTCGAAACAATAAAAGATAAGTGAAATATAGCCATAATCAAGAGATGCAATGACACAAGGATCCCTCCTTCTTGTATCACATCATTGTAGAATTGAGCTATTACAATCAACGAGTGTTCTTTTCTATCCATTCCCTTCCTTTGTTCATCCAATGAATGAGTTCTATTTACTTCTCTTTATAACGGCAAGAAACTCCGTCTCAAGTCCAATGATTTTGTAGATATTAAGCAACTCCATGACGGAATCGGCATTTCTTTCTTGTTTAGGATAAGCCATTAATGCCAGCAAGACTTCGTTCAAGTATGTTTTGAATTCAAACTTTAGTGACGAGACTTTTGGACCCAAATATGTCGCTATGAATTGGTTCAACGGCACAAGACAGGAACTGGAATCGTCAGTCTTTTCGGTTAAAAATGCAAGAATTTTGGACACAGATAAGTACAATGCAGTGAGACCTTTCAACTTTTCCAGTTCGTCAATAGTTTCTTCACTTGTCAATGCCTTTTCAAAAGCGTTGATCTGATCGTTCAATAAGATATTTAGTTTGGCATATGTCTTGATTTTGATAAGTTCCTGTCTTTTCTTTAACGCAATCTCAACTGTTATGTGGGAAGTGTCTAGTTTTTTGTGCTGGGTGACCAAGTCAACTTTAAAGTTCTTTAGATCGGCCGAAATCGTCTCTATTATTTCCAAATGACCATTGATAGATTTTCCAAGCTTTATGAAGTCGTTGTAATCGCGATTGACCAAGTCTAAAAGGTTCTGGTTGAATTCCTGGGCAAGTTGACTCAATTCCTTTATTAACACGTCGATCGACGTGTAACGGTGGTTTCTAAAGAGAAACTCATCGATATCTTTTTCATTAAAATCCTTGAAATCTGTCTTGTTAATGGATATCGGATACGGAAACTCTTCCGAGCCGTTGATATCGTAATCTGTCGCCATAAAACCCTCCTCAAAAGCGTGAGTCGATGTTGATGTTTTTCTAGTTTTGTCTAGTGGGCCTACCAAAACGGGTTAGGTACAGGAATGCGGACTGCACATATCCGCCCACAACATCAGGACAACGACGCAAAAAAAAAAAGACTTTCTTCTTTAAGAATGAATTAGGGAATGTCTCTCTGTTACCACAAAAAAAAAGGTGGTTATTAAACCAACAAGATAAGCAAGTTACCGGAAATTGTTTTTGAACTGAAATTGACGACGAGGAGTCATTTTGCTTTTGCTTGTAAAGGTATCACAGGCCAATCATAGCAACCCGTGTTTCCTTTTAGGCGACCCACCGTAAAAGTTATTTTGTCCCGTTATTTTTCTGAAATTGTTTGTTCATCATTTTAGATTTCGTTATATTGGCAAATATTTTTCCTTCAATTTTGTACACGATTGGATTAACCCCAAACAGGTACATACAAGCCCCGTTGCACATTCTATTATTATCGCCAGACACACAAAAAATGCCATCTGACTCGGGTGAAGTTACTTCAATAAACCGGCATTACGCCAATGCAGTGCATATACAAAGTTTAAAGTACGAGAAGATATCAAAGGATTATCACAGGAGCCTTGACTTACCACGGCAAAGGAATGATTTTTTTTTGGGCTAACAATAGTGCATTTTTTTTTCTTTATATTATTTCAACGAAACAAATATTTATTTCCGAGGTTTTCTCTGCCATACCTAGGGAACAATTGATTGATTGTTTGTAAAAAATTATGTATTGATGTTGTTGTTCAGCGCCCCTGACAAAGCCCAAAAGCAAGCGTAATTAGTATTCTGTTAGGAAGGGAGAGAATGTAGTAATTACAATTACCGAAAAGATGGCGAATAAAATAGACGAAAATAACAGTTACTTTTTTTGTTGGCAATAGTGTGCGTTTTTTGATGCCTTTTAATAAGATCTGACCTAATTTATTTTTTTGGCGGGGGGTCAATTAGCGACACCTCTCCCAAACAGATATTTGGTGCTTGGAACGACCTGACGCACAAATCGGCATTCGTTCAAGCAAACAACGAATCACAAGCTCGTATTTTGGTCCCAAAATAGGCTCAGACTCGTCTCCTGAGGCCATAGCCCACGATATGCACTGCAAGTGTCATCATCGTATCGTCATCGTAGCTAATAATCATATATTTAACCCAGATGGGGACATATTATTGCCCTTAAAGGAATGGTAAGTAACAACGACAACCCTAATTCTGGGCGTCGAATAGTAACTCGATTGTCTGTGAACAAAGGAACTACTTTCAGTAGCCACGATAAGTGCAACTAATCTGGTAAGAGGTTACTGCATGCGTTCCCCTGAAAGTTGCCCTTTACAGATCATCGGCGAAGGATTCGTAAACAATGTTGGATGTACAAAATGTAAATACCTTTCTCATAGGTGCCTTTGTCACTCGAAGGCAATTTTTACCGAGTTCTAAAAAAAAAAAAGCTAATAATAATAATTAGCAAGTCCTGATAAAACAGGTTCTTGAGAACTAATCTGAATTTTTTTTTTTGATTATATTTTTCTCATGTTTTCAATTTTTACTTTTGGTTTGCTTCCTTATTTCCCTGTCTCATAGTTTCTCCCCTAGACAAAAAAATTTCTCATTTGTTTTTTTTTTTTTTCATTTTAAATTTTAAAATAATAATTCTTTTTTAGACAGTTGGTCCGTGCTCAAAAATATTTTTATTGACGTGAATGCTTGGTCTCGAAACTGAAAATTGAGACATGGAATTTCCAAAGTCTGTTGGATTTTTTTTAGACATCCCTTGTCACAACAGGTTATGTGCCACGGGGTAGTCTACTCTGTCCAGATCCGAAGGGTGGACGCGGTTTTTTCGTCCCCTGGCCCAATAAAAAAAACTAATATTGGAGGTATAAACGCATGTGATTAGCTGATGTGGGTTGCAGAATTAGCGTAACCTCCTTTTCGTCGCGCCCGTTGCTTCCATCTAAAAATTCTAGCAGTAGTGACCAAAAATAAAATAGAAGATATAGAGAGATCGTTACTACAAGAGCAACATTGTACAGATAGTCTTTTTGGACCGATATCGAAGCTGGTGTCTTCATCAAGATAGAGATAGAAAACAATCGTACTCAAAAAACAAAGTCTGACATTCACCGGAACTAGAAGTGATGGAATCCTGCTCCTGCTGATACCTAATCCTAATCCTTATGTTTTCGATGTTAACCAGTCTTTTTTTTTATTTTATTGTCTAACGTTTTATTTTGGTAGATCTTTAGCGTGAGTAAGTGGGAACGTAGTTTATGTAGTTCGGGGAGAAGGGGCGGCAAACCCTGTTTCATTAGGGGGTGAAAATTCCATGGCCTCATCGGGCCAGAAGTCTAATGCAAAGTTCCGATTGAGGCACAACGGTGCGTTTGGTTGGCACTGAATGTATGGTTAACATCCGAAGGGAGAGGATTTTTTTGTCTGATGATGATGTTGTTGTTATTGCTGTCTCAACTAAAACGTCTGTTTTAGGCATGTGTCCTTGATTTGGCCATGCATGGATTCCAATGTGGCGCTACTTTTGAGAGGGGTGTGAGATATTTTCCGGATTAACTTTATGGAACACCTAGGAAATTTTTGACATAGAACCATTTCATGCACAAGCAGTCTTCTATACAATAAAATCCACATAAACAGGTTTGGGTCAGCCTCACAAACATATTTTGGCCCCTCAGACAAAAACACGCAACTTGATGATTTGATACTACCCGTCATTTTTTTTTTTTTTTGGTCACATTCTACCCTGGACCCCTAACAGGTACCTCCATAAAAAAAAAACAATAAAAAACGGAAACGGGCAAAACAGGAAAATTATTAGAAACACAGACTAATTGACA
This sequence comes from Teunomyces aglyptinius, assembly GCA_030581575.1. Classification (NCBI taxonomy): domain Eukaryota; kingdom Fungi; phylum Ascomycota; class Pichiomycetes; order Serinales; family Debaryomycetaceae; genus Teunomyces; species Teunomyces aglyptinius. The sequence continues at coordinate 127,288 of JAKTTR010000021.1, forward strand.
GCTTCCAACTACAGTCAAGAAAAAAATGTATGTTCGATGGAACTCAGCCCAATGGTAATTTCATAATAAACCCCAATAACACGCCACCCAAACTGATCTTCCAGTTGTTCCAGACTGAGGAACAACTTCTGGGTGTCTGTGGCCCGCCACATCAGGAAAAATGCGCCTAAAAAATAACGAATGAAGCTCCAGGATGACGGACAAAAAAGATTAAAGTTAGAATTCATCACAACCTCTGCGCATACGTGAGAAATGTGACATCCTTTTTGTCAAGACAATATTTGGTTGGGTCAGACAAAAAAAGTGTCATCGTAATTTCATTGACAAGAAAATTACCTTTACCGATGTCACCTTCCTTCCAATTCAGCCTTTTGCCTCAAATCATGAACGGCAATATCTATTGCTATTCAGTCTTGTTCTACCGACAGCTAATCGATGCTTCGCGAGAAGGGGTAAATAGCAGAAATTGCCTGTGGACAATAAGATTCGAACCTTGCCAGACAATGGAGGTGCCAAGTTCACCAGGATATGATGGGGGATTCTATCCTGATAAGAAAGGTATGCCCGCAATTTTTTTTTAGCTTGACAAAAACAAACTCTTGATGAAAAAAATAAATATAAAATCTTTTTTTTTGTCACATTCTTTATATTTGTTGTCTTCTATTATTGATACGGCAGAACAATTATCAGTTCATCATTCTTCAAACTCACTCATAACAGCGGAAACCAGCCAACAACCAAACAATGAAAGCTCTGTAAATCCATTTGTTTTTCTTTTATTTGTTTTGCCTGATTCAGATGCTAGTTTCAAGTACAGAGATAGTCAACCTAGATGGAAAGAAAAAATAATAATAAACAAAATGTAAAGTTTGCTGAAAAATAAAACTCATGCAAATTAAAAAAAAAAAAAGGAACCGTTAAAAAATCTATAATTTTTATTAAAAATTTTTTATCCTATGTAAGGCCGTTCTTCATCCTCATACATAAATAATTAAATTATCATATATATATATAGAGGAGGCAAGCCATAAATTTTTTGGTTTGTAAAAATTGTCAACTACTCAATAATACACCAGTAACCATTTCTCGTTCCTGAAGGATAGACATCACTTGATCCGTCCTGTTACTGGTGAGATATAATATTAATTCTTTTTTTGCCGCTTGATAAACTATGTCCACCGCTATTTACTACGCAAACAACCACTCTACGGTTGAGGATCATACCAAACAGACGTTGCCCTCTCTTGCACAGATAATGCCCCCAATGGGACAGCAGCAGGATATTCTGCAGACACCAGCGCAGACGCAGACACTGACGCAGACACTGGCTGTGCATCATCACCAGCACCAGCACCAGCTCCACCAGCAGTATGCACAGCAGTATACGCATGACGGCACGATGGCTGCGGGGGTGATGCAGCATGCACAGCTGCAGCAGCACCAGCATACCCTGCCATCTGCGGCCGCGATGTCTCCCACAATGGCGAATCAGAGCATGCCGCTCTTCGCGTCTGCGTCCGAGATGTACACCCAAAGTCTGACCACCTCTCTCAACAAGGAGAAGCCGCTTACCGAAAAATGCACCTGCAAGTCGAGCGCTAACCGGATTCCCAGACCGAGAAATGCATTTATTTTGTTCAGACAAAAATATCACCAATCGGTGTTGGATGAAGGCACTGTTGCCCGGACCAATCCCGAGGTGTCGCGAGAGTTGGGACGCAGATGGCGGGCCTTGTTTGCTGAGGAAAAAGAACACTGGAACAACTTGGCCGAAGAGGAAAAGAAGAACCACGCCAAAAAGTATCCCGGTTATCGGTACACGCCAAGACGAAACGGCAAAAATAAAAACTGCAATGCATGCAGACAAAAAGCCATGAGACAACAGCAGCAGCAGCAGATGCATACGCACCTGATGATGCAGGCACAGCAGGAACAGTACCAGCAGTACCTTCAGTTGCAGCAACAGATGCAGCAACAACAGCAACAGCAACAGCAGCAACAGCAACAACAACAGCAACAACAACAGCAGCAACAGCAGCAGCAACAGCAACAGCAACAATCACAGCAACAATCACAACATCCCATGCAACAAAACTACATGGCTGGCGGCCAGCAGTTTGTTCTTGCACAAAACCCGTACCATCAAACCCCGCCACCACAAGGCCTCGCACCCAGTTATCAGTTTCAGTTTGGGGAGGTGTCGTCCAACTACAATACAAGTGACAAGTTGTCGCCGTTATCGAACCAACCGTATTCGCAGCCTGCAGGATCAGGAGAATACTTGGAGCCAGTCGTTGGCGGGACGCAGTATATGATTCCGTACGAACAACAAAATGCCGGTCATCATCATCAGCAGCGTTTCAATTCGTTGCCCAACCCCATCACCAACTCGTACAACTTTGACACTTCGTCGTTTGCCATGCCCCAACCACAGCCATAGACTAATTATATTTTTTTTTTATGTTTCGGTTTCTTGGTCAATAATAATGCACAAACTGTTGTATGTCGTTGATGTACAACGCTACGCGGGTGTCGGGCGAGGCGTGGCCCCACTGGGTCTATCTGGTTTATGATGTCTGGCACTTGGGATGCGGAATAACCTGCCTGTTTGGGATACACGAAGGCGACCTGGTGCTTGTAAGGCACCGTGCTGCTGCGCCTAAAAACAGCAAAACAAACAAATTAAAGACATGCAGACATCGGCCTCAATTTATTTTTTTAGGGGAGGGCAACAAAAACCAGGAACAGTTTCATTCTTTTTTCGGACCTTTTCATTAATCCTTAACATTCAGAAAATCAACGTATTTTCCTCACAATTGTACAGAACATACAAGAAAGATTCCATTGTGTGGGTGACGAGTATCCACTTTTTTTATTAATCTATTTTTTTTTCTTGATTAAGAATTTTTGATCCTCAATTATTTTTTTGCTGTATCTCATTTACATCAGCATTATTTTATCAGTCATCTTTTATAATTCTCTCACCCCATTCGTTTTATTATTATTTTTGCAAGTTTATTATGACCTTTTGCGGTAATTGTAGTATGATATTTTGTCATCGGGATAAGATGTCCATAACGCAAGCAACATGCTGACATGAATCGAGTATGCAATGCAATGTGGGCGCAGCATAGTAATCATGTATTGCTAAGGAACGCACTCCGTGTAATCGGGACATGGGGCTATCTAAGGCTCCAATCCCGTTCATCTATAGGTAAACCGTACAAGTTTCACACAAGAATCCAGTTACGGATGCCGTGCCGGAATGGATTTGTGGCGGACGTAGTGGAATTCGGTATTGCTACCGTAGATACCATGTGACACCCGCCAAAAACTTTTTTTTTGGCGTGAGCAAAATATTTTTTGTCAGTACGATCTTGAATACGAATACAAAAAAAAAAAAAAAATATTCACTTTTAACCGCCCGACATAAAATTACTGCGTAAGCTAGATTCAGGGCGTGGTTTTGTGGGGTCAATATTTTGTCACATTCACTGCTGGGAGCATAAAATAATAATAATATGTCACATGAGAGAATTGTCGGCTATTATCGCTGATGCCGCCTGTACCCGCCACGCACGCCCGATCTCAGATCTTATCTTAGTCCTTTGTTATCTATATAATATCGAACTACTCATATATCCGGTCCCAGTACTGTACATTTAAATATCCTCGCCCCAGCCGTCAACAGTGATGGCCTCGCCCGGCTTGAACGGCGGCAAGCCCAAAAACGGACACCCGTCACACCGAAACGCGTCGCCCAACGCACACGACCCGCACCCGCCACTCTTGCCCGCCACCGTAAAGTCGATCTCCGCCAACTCGTCGGCAGCAAACTTAAGCGCCGTCCGCCGCTCGATCCGCTCTGCTTCGGCAGTGGCTGACTGTACCATCCGGGCAAGAAGGGGGTCCGCCACTTGCAGCTGTACCTGCTGTACCTGCGCCAACTCGGCTTCCTCAATCTCGCGGAGCCCGCACGTGCAGTCCTTGCATGCCTTCCGCCGGCGTTTGCCGCCCGCCTGCTCGCACGCTACCGGCACCACCAAAGCCCGCGGCGCCCCGCCGCCGCCCGCCACAAGACTCGTCTCGTCCACGAGCTCGTCGTCGCTATCGCTCTCGCTAAAATACGCAAGTTTCGCCGCGCTGCCGCCGCGCTTGCGCAGCACAAGCGCCACGGGCGCCGCCGGCACCGTCTTGCTCCAAACGCCGGCACCGCTGCCCGTCACAAAACCGGCCATAAGCACATCGAGGTCCTGGTCTGCCGGCAAGTCGCCGGAAACAACGCCGCCGGGCGCAACGGCGTCGTGGAGCACCGCCATAAGCGCCGGCGGAACGTGTTTGTCGTGGTTCGGATTCACATACACAATCTCGCCGTAGGCGTCGGGGGCCAATGAGACGTCGCCGCGCGCCACGCGGTCCACAACGTGCTGCTCGAGCACGGCGTCTCGGTGTTTGGCACGGAGCTCGGCCTTAACAGCAGCCACCGCCTCTGGCTCCGTTACTGTCGTGGGGTGTAGAAGGAGTAGAATCTTCATGATTAGTAATGAAAGAAAAGTTTGCGATGAATTGATGCGACATGATATCAATGCGACATTGACACGAGAAGACATTTCAGACATGCGACATTATTGACGTGCGACATTTCAGACATGCGACATTTCAGACACGCGACATTTCGGACATTTCACGACATTAATGATCAATGACATTACTGCAACCTTTATTACAATACATACAAGCAGGCACCGTACCGGCCGGCTGCAGGCAGCCGGATGTGGCGAGAGGCTGTTCCTGCGCATTCAGCCCGTTCCTGCGCATGTAACCCGTTCCTGCGCTTTCCGTTGACGTCAACTGTCAGAGCGGTCCGACTCCGACTCCGAATCGGTAGCGTCGTTGTCGCGAAGCCGCTGCGGCAGCGCCAACGACATCAACGACAACACCGCGTCCTGCTCGGGCGGGTCGCCGAGCGGGCGGAACAGCGTCGCGAGCTGCGGGCGCGGGCTCAGCAACGACTGGCGGCGGCGCTGGCGCAGCAATGCCGCGAGCAACGCGTTGTGGGCCGAGTCGTCGTCGTCGTTGAGGCGCGAGAGCAGCTGGGCGTAATGTGTCATGTGGATGGCGTGTGGGGAACCTGCAGATGCAAGGGGTGCAGCAGACGCAGCAGATGCAGCAGATGCAAGGGGTGCGTCAGGTACACGGCGCGGCCCCGGCGATTGCTGCAACGTCTGGAGATTGAGGTTGGCGCGCAGGTGCTGCAGCAGCGGCGTCCACGAGTGGCGGTTGTGGCGGCGGCGCGTGGGCAGCGCCGTGGCATCGAACGCGAGCTCCGTGAACGAGATCCGGCTCGGTTCGTGCTGGAGCTTGCCGAACGCCGAGCTCAAGCGGTGCTTCAACTGTGAGCTGATCTCGCTGTAGTCGCCCGGCAGCGGTTCGTCAAACAACCGTCGTGCAGTGGAGAGATACTGCGGTGTTTTCTGGAGCTTGCGGTCACGGCTGGAGCTGCGGCGGCGCTGCGGCGTTGCAAGCACGTCGTCCGGCGACAGGCGCTTCATGGGCGAGTACGGAACCAGCACCGGTTCCGGCGTGACACGGCCGCTTCTGGGAGTCGTCGGTCTAGTCATGTTTAATTGTCCATCAAAAAAGTCGTGCGAAAAATAAAATGTTCGTTGCGTTTTTAGAAACAAAAATAAACATAACAAGCAAAACCGGTAATGTCGCGCAACACCAAGCTCGGCACCGCCGCCCGCCGCTCGCTCCTCGCAACCCCGGCGTCGACCAATAAGAGACGCTCGCTATCTCGACCCCTGTCCCAAACACCGCAGCCCCCGCCGCCGCCGTCCCCAAACACCGACCTGCGCCCGCTCCGCGACAAAAACTACCAGTCGCTCATCCAACAAGAAATCCACGACTTCTTACTCGCCAACAGCTTCGAACTCGAAGCAGCACATCCCTTGACTCCACGCACACTCCGCTCGCCCACCCAAAAGGACTTTGCCGCCGTTTTTCGCTTTCTTTACCTCAAACTCGATCCGTACCACGACTTTACCCGCGCCGTCGAACTCGAGGTGTTTCCGCTCTTGAAACACTTGGGATACCCGTACCTCGACTCCATCAACCGCTCGCAGATCCTGGCCGTGGGTGGCCAGAACTGGCCGCTGTTTCTCGGCATTTTGTACTGGCTTTTAAAACTCAACTTGGCGCTGGCGCCGCTCGATGCGAGCACCGCCACGTTTACTGAGCCGGACGACGAGCTCGACCGCATCTTTATTCGCTACATCCATGATGCGTACCGTGAGTTTATTCACGATCGCGACGACTACTCGGCGTTTTATCGGGATATGAAATCGGCGTTTGACGTTTTGAATCGCCGGTTGGTCACCGACTTAGATGCAGTAGGCAGCGACACCGCCCGGCTTATGGCGCAGGAACAAGCACTAAACGCCGAGCTCGCTGAAGTAGAAGCGGCCGAGAAGAAGTCACGAGCACTTGAGGAAGATCTCATCAAGTTCAAGGCATACATCGAAACCATGGACGCCCGCAAGCTCAAATGGCAAGAGATTTTGGATAAAATCCGAGCGGAAATCGGGGCACGTGAGACGGAATTGGAGACGATTGTGGCGCGGCAAGATCTGCTTGTGGCGCATGTTGCTCCTACGACGATTGCCGAGATCGACCGTCTTCATGGCGAAAGAACGCAGCTATCGCAACAGATCGATGCTGCAGCCAGTACCAATACCAGCAGCACCCAAGAGCTCGAGCAGCAGCTTGCAGCGACGTACGCACAGTTCCTGGTGTTTGTGGCGCAGTACAATGCCCAGATCGCCGCCAAAAACCCCGAGTTTGAGATCCGCGTCGATGCCACCATCCGAGAAGCGTCACAGGCGTATGGCGTAGAACAGATTGTGGATAAAACGCTCAAGGAAGAAAAGATAGCGTTGCTTCGGTTCCGGAACGGGATCAACACGCGGCTCCACCAGTCGCAGGACGAGCAGATCCGGCTCCAGGAACAATGCGACGTGGTGAGCGAAACGATTGCCGAGCAGCAGGAACAGGTTGAGGCGTTGGGAAGTCGACTTACGGCGAGCAAAATGAATTACGATGAAATCTACGAGACAATGATCAACGACACGACCACGTATGCCACGCAGATCGAGAAACTCGAACGTGAGCTCCGTCTGATCAAGATCAACACGACACAAGGATTCATCGAGTTGGAAAACGCGTACCAGAACGTGATGATCGAACACGACGAGCTCACGCACAGTCTTGCGAAAGCACGCAAACTGTTGTTTGAACGCTGCTGCAAAATCGCCGAACAAATCATGACGTTCAAGTTGAATATCCAGACGAACTTGCTTGATCTAGACGACGTGGTGACGCTTGAATGGGATGGAGAAAATTAGAGCAAGAGCAAAAGAAAAAAAAAGGAGAGAGTGAAAAATTTTTCCACAACAGATGGATTTGCTGGTCTACGTAACGTCGGAGTTGACGGCGTCCGAACGCCGGGTCCTGCCGCAATGGACAGTGGCGTACTTGAAGCAGCGGCTTGAGCCAATCACAGGCATCGAGCCGCGGTCAATGGCACTTCGGTACTTTGCGGCGAACTCGCTGGAGTTTGTGCCGATGGACGACGGAAATGTCGGCGACTATGTCGCGGAATACGGCCGCATCGATGTCGTCGATACCGACACCGAGCTGGCGCAGCTGGTGGCGGCGCGCGATCTCGGCAGTATATCTGAGCACGCGGACTCGGGCGACATTTCTGACTCGGAGTATGCGCGCCGCAGCGACACCGTGCTCCGCTGGAAACAGACCCACCAGCTCGGCCGGTTTGATCCCGCGTACGAGGCCGAGAAGGAACGGAGGCTTGCGGAAGACAAGGCGGCCGCAGAGACGCTTGCTGTCGGCACGCGGTGCCGTGTTCTTTCCATTGCCGGCGAACGCCGCGGTGAAATCAAGTACGTGGGCGAAATCGACGGCTTGGACGGAACATGGGTCGGACTTGCGTTCGACGAGCCGGTGGGCAAGAACGACGGTTCGGTTGCGGGTGTGCGTGTGTTTACGTGTCGGCCGAAACACGGCAGTTTTGTTCGGCCCAAGCAGGTTGAAGTGGGAGATTTCCCTGAAATCGATGAGTTTGAAGATGAGCTCTAGTAGTAGGTAGGACCCTAGCTATATAGTCGTGCTGATAATTACGTCCAGATTTTTTTCGCGAATATTTCGTGCTGAAATTTACTTCACGTCGAATGTTTCACTTTTTAATCATTACAAATCCAAGTACGTGCCACCCATGTTTGAGTTCATCTACGAGTTTGCCAGCGAAGAAGACGTTACCAAGTATATCCGGCTTGTGATAGTTGTGGGGGTGTACTTTTTTATCCGGAAATACTACACCAGTTGGGCGAAACAGAAGCAGATGGAACGGCAGTTGGCCGACGACGCGAAAGAAAAGGCCGAGAAGCCGGAAAGAGAACGAATTGAACGGGAGATGCTTGAAGAGAAGGCTGAACAGGAAGAACGGGCGTTTGGTTGGGGCAAGAAGACGAGAGCCAGACAAAAGAAGACGATGGCTCTTGTGGAACAGATTGCCGAAGAAGAAAGGGCACGGTTCCAGTCGTCATACGATGCTCAAGAAGACCATGACATTGATGATTTGTTAGAAGATTGAACAGTAGAAGTAGTAGTAGTAGTAGTGTTAGTATTGTGTGTCACGTGATCGCATCTCGAGTTTTATAGCTGAAAAATTTCAAAGAGTGAGAGTAAAATGGCAGGAGATGCGTTTTTATCGGATCCGTCGAGGAAGAGAAAGAGAAACAGTAAGACGAGTGTGGTGAGCAGACGGGTTGAGGAGGAGGACGTTGAGAGTGAAAGTTTGAGCGAAAACGGCGGGGTGAGTGAAGAAAGCGAAGAAGAAATGGATTCCGATGAGGAGTTTGGCGATGAGAACGCGGCCGATAAACGGAGACGGTTGGCGAAGCAGTACTTGGAGAACCTCAAGGAACAAGAAGGCGAGTATGATGCTCAGGATTTGGACGACGATATTGTTGGGCGACGGTTGCAGGTGGATGTGGCCGAGAGCAAAGGGTACGTGTACAAGTGGTACGGCGAGCGGATGGCGCAGCAGCTTGACGGCGGGGTTGTTGGAAGGTGTACGAGGATTGGGTCGCGGAGTATGACGGCGATGGCCGTGCGGTTTCCGTACATGTACACGGTGTCGAAAGACGGGGAGCTTATCAAGTGGAAGATTGATGGCAAGCAGCCGCAACGCACGAAACATAGCAAGAACGGGCACCGGGGCGCGATCCAGTGTGTGGCTGCGCTGCCTGACGGCAAGTACGTGGTGACTGGAGGCGTGGATGCACGGCTTGTGATCTGGTCGAGCGAGAACTTGGCGGTGCTCAAGACGATGGAGACACGCAGTGGAGTCAATGCGCTTGCGTTCCGGCGAGGCAGCGACCAGATGTATGCTGCGTGTGCCGACTTGCGGATCCGGACGTACTCGATCAGCCAGTTTGCGCAGTTGGAGATCTTGTATGGGCATCAGGACAACATTGCTGCGCTTGCTGCGCTTGCCAAAGAGACGTGTGTGTCTGTGGGCTCGCGAGATAAGACGGCGATGTTCTGGAAGATTGCGGAGGAGCTGCGGTTGACGTTCCGAGGCGGCGACTCGCACGAGAAGAAACAGAACGTGGTGCACGAAGGCTCGATCGACGTGGTGTCGATGAACGACGAGTCGCATTTCGTGACGGGCTCCGACAACGGCACGCTTGCATTGTGGCTGTTGGCCAAGAAGAAGGCGCAGAGCACGCAGCGCACGGCGCACGGCTGGCAGCAGGCGTTGGCCGCGGCGCAGCTGAGTGCCGAACGCGATCCCGCAGCGCAGCACCGCCAGATCGCCCTGCCCCAGCCGTACGCCATCACGGCCGTCCATGCGGTGCCGTTCAGCGACGTGTTTGTTTCTGGCTCGTACGACGGCACCGTGCGGTTCTGGCGAGTCAACGACGGCTTGCGTGACTTTGTTGCGATCGGCGAGATGCCGTGCCGTGGCTGTGTGGTCGATATCCAGTCGACAGAAACAGACGACGGGGTCACGGTGTTTGTATTGACAAGCAAGGAACACAAGTTCGGCCGCTGGTTACCCAAGATCAACGGAAGAAACGCCGTCTGGAGCATATCGTTCAAGATATAATAATATAGAACATTACATACATACATAAACACGACTTGTTGTAGTCTTAGAACGCTGCTTCGTCGTCACCAACATCACGTTCGTCTTCTCCGTCATCAAAGTACTTTTCTGCATTGTAATCGTCGTCGTCATCCTCGTCAAACTCTTCGTCCATCTCTTCTTCTTCTTCATCCTCGTCTTCCTTGTCGTCGTCCAACTCTTCGGCCATGTTCTTTAATCGTTCAAGCATATTGCTGGCCTGGTCGTCGTCCCTCATCACCATGCCTCCCTTGGCACTCAACCGTGTCATCGACACCTTCTTGCGCTTGTTACCCATCCCCATCACCACAAACAACTCGTCAGGAAACATCTCGTGCACATACGGATGCTCCTCGATCGTGCGCCCCGTTTTCTTGGCTTTCTTGTACTTGTCCGAGTACCGTGCGATCCCGTCGGGCGCAGTGGCGCTCGTGCTGCCACGGTCCGCGCCGTGGCCCGTGAAAAACGGCCCGTCTGCCATCAACGTGGCGTAGGCCATCGCACGCTTCACCGCAATCTGCTCGTGTTCGTGCAACGCTCCGTTCACCGGCACCACCAACAGCGGTTTCTCGGTGCCGTGGTCAGTGGCCACAACATCGCTATAGTCCAATCCAAACGGAAGCAACGCTTTGCCGGTATTCCGGCCTCGAAACGACATGGCGATAGGTGGATGGAGATGGAAATTTTTCAGTAGACTGCACATGGGCCACATCGATATCAACAACAATAAACAACAACCAACGATGGACGTTTTTCCTGAATCCGCAGACGGAACGTTGGTCGTGGTCGTGTGTCGCGCGAAACACCTTCCCAACCGCCGCAAGTTGGACAAACAGCTGCCGTACGTGACGCTCCGCATCGGCACGGTGGCCAAAAAGACACCAGCCCATTTCCGAGCAGGACAAACCCCCGAATGGACCCACGAGGTACGCTTCGTGCTCAGCCGCGAACAGAAACCACTCATCAAGCTCGATGTGCTTGACGAAACAAAGAACGAACCCACGCCCATCGGCAACACCGAGATCGACTGCCTGGTCTTGTTCCGGTCTCCGGGCCGCGACGGCAAGTACATCCACGACGCATGGCACGATCTCACGCTCAATGGCCGCCGCGCAGGCATGGTCTACTTGGAAATGACGTTCTATCCCCTGGCACCGCTTCTACCTCCAAAGGTATCCCCCAATCAAACACAAGATGTTGAACAAGACCTTGGGCCAGACCTTGAACCTGCAGTGTTTCTGGCTTCAGACGTGTTTGTTTCACAACAACTGCCTTCACACATGTATGCCTCGCTGCATCTGGACGTGTTTGTCTCGCAGCATTCGCCAGAACCAAAACGCAACAAACTCGTATCGAAACTCCATCGCTTCAAAACAAAGTTCCAGACAAAAGAACCCATCTCCACGCTCTGGCAGGCCGAAAGTCCGCCTCAGTCCGCCCTGCCCCCGCTCCGTGCCGCCAGCGACGACGAAATCGAGCTCCAGCCTCCGGTTCCGCCTCACCACTACGAGAAAGAACTTCCTCCCATCAAACCAGTGTCTCCCCATCGCTCTCCTCATCGCAAACCTCCGTCACCAGATCTTCCCATCCACAACCTCTCACTCGACACCATTCCGTTTCTGGCCGCATCGATCGGACAGAACGACCGTGTCCAGCCGTTGCTGTACCCACACGATACAAACACACCCCACGAAATGAACCCCAACGAAATCGACCCCAAATACTACGCTCCCACGCCCAGCGAACACCTCAACTCCACCCTCAGGCTCCAGCACGGCACAGCAACGGCCTCCGACCTCCGTGTCGACTACAGAACCCACGAAACAGGTTACTTGGGCAACGGCAAGTTCTCGCCGTCCATCTTCCAACGCATGCTGAACCGCGACGACGACAACGATCTCGACAACGAACACAAGCCTCCAGTGCCCCCCAAGATCCCACAGGGCCTCACGGAAAAGGAATACTACGTGTTGGACAAACAACTGTACTTGCTGGACCTCAATGGAAACCGTCTCTAACCTAAATAGACAGTAACAACATTTTATATTGCCTATAATCGAAATCCCACGAGTTAAGGAAGTCGTCGTGTGAACGCAACTAAATACAACCCTCCATGGGCTCAAACAACACCAAATCAAGCAAAAAAAAAATATCAACCAAAGGATATCGAAACTAGTACAACATTACAACGGGAGAAGTGTCAAAGCAGAAGTGAATGGAGTCGTGACAACGCCGGAAAGGCCTGCTTCGACATTGGCAGGCTTATAACAAAGCAACAACAACCGCACCAAACAATCCTAAAGAGACTCCCTTGGCAGCATCGGAACCAAGGTTTCCAGCAAGGTTTTTGGATGATGAGCCTCTTGTAGAAGAAACAGTCGACGAAATCGAGCTTGGTTTGGTGCTCGAAGTAACTGGTGCCTTGGAAGAGACGGTGGTGGAGTTGTGCTGCGTCGAGGTGATGTTGGCAGAAGCAACAGCAACAACGCCCTTAAAGGCAGACAAGGAAGCGGCAGCGGCAGAAACTGAGGAGACTGATGCAGCAGAAACAGAAGCAGCAGACGCAGATGCAGCAGATGCAGATGCGGCAGAAACAGACGCAGCAGAAACAGACGCAACAGAAGCAGCAGAAGCAGAAACAGACGCAACAGAAGCAGCAGAAGCAGCAGCTACCGATGCTTGCGAAACAGAAGCCTGCGACGCAGAAGCAATGCTGGCAGCAGAAGCACTGGCAGCAGAAACACTGGCCACGGAAGCAGCACTGGCCACAGAAGCCACCGATTCAGCAGAAGCCTGGGAAACCGCAGCAGCCGATGCCTGTGAAAGCGAAGCAACCGATGCCAACTTGAGCTCCAAACTGGTGGATTGTTCAGGCGTCAACAACGTCTTGGTGACGGTGATGGTGGATGTCTGGGTTTCAGCAGCCACCGCGTGAGCTATAGCCAACAAGGCCACAGGAATTGAGGAATGGAACAACATTGGATAAAGGAATGACTGAGTTAAACAAAGATGTTGACGGTCTTACGAGGGTAAATGAAAGACTAGGGTTAAAAAAAAGACCGTAACAACTGGGTGGCAGCAGAAAAAGAAGTGATGTGGATTTATTTGCTTTTTCTACAACCATTCACCATTTTTTTTAACCAAACGATAATGCAAAGGACGATGGTGTGGCCGATGGATTGGGGAGAAGAAATGGCTGGATCAGGAAATAAACCTGCCGCATGCGGCCGAAACATAAATATTCGGCTAACTGGTTTGGGTCACAAAATTATTTTTTGTCGGGACCAAATATTAACAACAAAGAAAAGACTAAATGTACGAGCCTGTGGCACCAGTAACGCCTCCGTTTCCAAACTATAGAACAATCATCGAAATCTAGTTCTGCGTCGAGAATGCATAAATGATCTCAAGGCTACCTGTGCATACCAAAAAATACACAGTTGAAACTATCTTATGTTTGATGGTCTGTTGACTGTCTGTTGATGTTCTGTTAATCAAGGTGGTGTGGTCGGGTAAGCATTATTTTTTTTTTATTCAGGCCATGTTTGGTCCCATTTGGGATTAACATCGCCGCATTGGGACCCGGTCTCTAATTTACACATGTCCTCCACACCTGTCTTGTCCCAAAAAAAAACTTGTCTATTGTTTCATTCTCGTGACTCGTCTCCAAAAAAAGTTGGCTTGTGATAGCTACGTGATCACGTGAGCTACAGCAAGGAGATCCTTTTTCAGTCACTGGTTCAACAGACTTGTTTCAGTCCTTCATTACTTGCTGAAACTGAAACAAACGCATATGTATAGAATCAGCAGAGGGATATGTAGCAGAATGATGGTTTGTTGCTTCCAGAACTTCTATTTAGGGCTTCTAGAATCTCTCTATACTCTTTTCTTCGATAGCCTGGTACACTCGTCGAGCCTATAGATCCCCAACAAGTACGCCAATCGCGTCACCACCAAGTCAATGGCCATATCGATCGAGTCCGTGGCAAGATTCACCTTCGAGCCATCGACCTCGTGCCAGTTGACAGGAAACTCTGCGACACCAATCGACTGCAACTCCGCCAATAACAAGATCTCCACATCAAAGATCCAGCGTTCCGTGTGCATGTGTGGAAACACCAGCCGCACCGCGTCATAGTTGAACATCTTGAACCCGCACTGCGTGTCCTTGATGCCCCGGATGCCAAAGATGTACACCAACGTGTGTAAGCCGTACATCAAGAAGTTGCGCACAAAACTGCGCTTCACCACCGCGTCCGTGTTCACCATATGTGCCCGTGACCCGATTGCAATGGCAGCACCGGACGTCTTGGTAAGATGTGCGGCCAATGGCGCCATATCGCTAAACTTGGTGGCACCGTCGGCATCGGCAAAGAGCGCAAGTTTGCCTCGCGAATGCAAGAGTCCGTGTGTCACGGCACCACCCTTGCCGCGGTTCAGGACTAACTGGACCACTCTCACCACATGTGGCGGTACTTTGTGCTCATCTGCTTTGACAAGAGCGAATGTGCCGGTACCGTCCAGCGAGCCGTCGTCCACAATCAAGATCTCGTACCGGTTCTCGTAGTGTTTCTGCAAGTACGCAATCAGCTCGTCTAACATGCTGCCCAAACGTGCTGTTTCATTGTAGCACGGGATCACCACGCTGATCTCAATGCCATGGTCCTCGTACACCGACCGCGAGTCGATTCGCGGTGGTAGGTCGTGCAAGTGGTGGGAGCCATCGTTCGTGGAATACTTCAGTTCTGGCGGTACGGGAACGCGTGGCTGGTGTGAGAGCATCACTAGAGCAGCGTATACCACGCCAGCTGCCACGGCCGTCACCAAAAACACAGAAACAAGAAAGAACATCGACTGCCAAACGCGTTTCATTTCAAGGTGGTTTTTTTTATTTGATGTGTTTTTTTTGAAAATTGACGTTGTCACGTGATATATACCTATGGAAGAGCGAGTCTCGTGACACGATTGTTCAATACACGAGCGTTATTGATGTAGATCTCGACCAATTCCTCGAACCGGAAGCGGTCGGTACCCAGCTGGATCTTGTCCATGGCATTGAAGACCTCGAATGTATCGATTTCGAGCTCGACTTCGTAGTTCTTTTCGTGTGTGACGATCTTTTTGCCAGACTTGTTCTTTGATTCGTGGGGAATGAGTACCTGTGTGAGATCAAAGCGTGTCACCGTGGGTGCATGAGACCACAGCTGGCGTTTCTTGTCTCTGACCAACTGCGGTACAGTTTTCTGGACCATCGACTCGATGTTGGGGTCGTCGAGCGGCATTTCGAGCGATAACGAGAGTCGCAAGTCGTACATCAGCGACGGGTTGTGGATGAACAAGTGCGAGATGCGCTGTTTTTCAATGGACGTGTAGCGTGGCGGGCTGAGGGCGTTATCTTTCGATACACGTACACGTTTGGGCTGCTCGCCAGGTTTGCTCATCTGGTAAAAGCTATCGGTGATATCTTCATCTGTCGTGTTGAACTTACGTTTGGGCTTGAGCTTTGCTGGCCCTGCCCCTAGTTTCTTGAGTTCATCCTGGTACCCCGACTCGAGCTCCACCATGAACTTGGCAATCTCCTGCCATGCCTTTTCTTCCACCAGCATCTCGAAATATACGGCAGAATGGTCCGTGTACACACATTCGGTGGTCACGTTGAGGTTGAGACGTTGGTTCTTGGCCTTGTCGATGATCGTACCGAACTTGAGCTCCAATTCAACGTATTTGCGGTTATGCTCCGCGATATCACGGAAATTGGCATAAATCCACTCGGCGATCGTTCGGGTGATGGACGGCGCAGGAATCACGCCGGTGATGCTACATTCGAGATCAACACTTGCCGTTGACGAATAATTAAATACCCGTTTCTCGCTCAACGCAGTTTTCTCGTTGGAATCAGCCACAGAAACTGCTTGTTGATACTGTTGCTGGTGCTGATGGTGTTGTTTGCGGTTGGGTGGAATCCATTGCTGGGCCCAAACCGGCGGTTTTTCGTACCTTCTTGGTTTTCTTGATCCTTTGATCTGTTTGATCTTCGACAACTCATCCTTCGATTGACTTTCGGGTTCTTGTGGTTCCTTCTTCTTCTTCTTTTCTGTTTCGGGTGCATCGTTCAAGATATTCACAATCGAATGCCGAGCATGTGCCGATGGTGTTTCTTCCAGTTCTTTGACACTCACAGCAACGTCTTCGCGGTCGCTGGGCGGCGACTCTTTGTTCAAGATCGAGCCTACGTTCATTGGTATAGAGCAACCTTTAATTTTTTGAATTTTCGCATTTCACGACATTTATTCTATTCACTACGACAAGTTCTTGTTCAATCTTACAGCAACAGCATCAATAAACTGTTCGGTTGTCACATACGATTCTCTGTTGGTTTTGCCTTGTGCCAACGCCAAATCTTTGGTCATGATCGAATCTTTCGAAACCGTTTCAATCACAGCACGTTCCAAGTCTTCACCAAACTTGGTCACCGCAGGCGTGCCGTCCAACTTCCCTCTCTGAATCAAACCTCTTGTCCATGCAAAAATCGAGGCGATCGAGTTGGTGGATGTTTCTTTACCTTGCTGATGTTGTCTGTAGTGTCTCGTGACGGTACCGTGGGCAGCCTCGGCTTCAAAGGCCTTTCCATCCGGAGTCATCAATACAGACGTCATCAAGCCCAATGACCCAAACCCTTGTGCCACAATGTCACTCTGGACATCACCATCGTAGTTCTTCATCGCAATAATGTAACCTCCAGTCGACTTCAACATCTGGGCCACCATATCGTCAATCAACCTGTGTTCGTACCAGATACCAGCAGCATCAAACTGTGCCTTGTACTTGGTCGCATACAACTCCTCGAAAATATCCTTGAATCTGCCGTCGTACTTCTTCAAGATGGTGTTCTTGGTCGACGAAAACAAGTTCATCTTACGATCCAACGCCAACTTGAAGGACGACTCGGCAAAGTCGGTGATCGACTGGTCAGTATTGTACATCGCCAATGCAACACCAGCAGCCTTATAGTCATAGACAGGAAACTCTTGGGCTGGAGATCCGTCGCTGGGCTTGAAAACCAACGATAATTGGCCGGCCTGAGGAATCACCAAGTCTGTTGCCTTATACTGGTCCCCGAACGCATGTCTACCAATGATAATCGGCTTTTCCCATTGTGGAACGATTCTGGGAATGTTATCAATGACTATTGGTTCTCTGAACACAGTTCCACCCAAAATGTTTCTCAACGTTCCGTTGGGAGATAACCACATCTTCTTCAAGCCAAACTCCTTGACTCTGGCTTCGTCTGGCGTGATGGTGGCACACTTGACACCCACCTGATACTTCAAGATCGCTTCAGCAGCATCGACCGTAACTCTGTCGTCGGTCTCGTCTCTATATTCAATACCCAAGTCATAGTACTTGAGATCGATATCCAAGTAAGGCAAGATCAACTTATCCTTAATGAACTGCCAGATGATTCTCGTCATTTCGTCCCCGTCCATCTCGACAATGGGGTTTAATACCTTGATCTTTTCGATAGCCATGGTGATGTGTCGTTTTCGCAGAAACTTTCGTGCATCTAGTCGGATTTCGCTGCCTTTTATACACAATTCGGCTGGTGCTTACCCCGGCATTTCATGCTGGTGCTACTAACCGCGTTTTTTTTTTTGGTGTTTAGTTGCGTGAACCAATGACACCGGCGGTATTAGGAACACATATGTGAATGATCGGGGTTTAGAACTGTACACCCCCAGTTGTGTGGAGATATATTGGAATGATAGAAGATGTTGGTTAGAGTTTCTGTTCGGCTTTCCCGGTGTTTGCCGGATCCGTTAGGAACCTTCTTTGCCCCTCACAATTTAGTATGATGCGCGTGACTTTGGTCGCGTGATACAGACTATTACTTGAGGGTCCGATGCTTTGGAGAAATAGCGTGGCATACAAATGCAAATAACTATAGATATTGCAATCTTGAGTCGTGTTCATTAGTAATTTAGATAAGTAGCGGAGTACGCTACCCAACTGTGTACTTCTAAACTATTCGCTTCTGGACATAGCCTCGGATCCTACTGCTAGTATCGTCTGCCGTGCACTCCACAATTTGTGGGGGGGAACCGCGCTTGATTTCGGCTCCGTTCCGCATTACGTGCCCGTGTACCAAAAAACCCCTCTTTTGCGCATCACTTCCGAATCGAGAACGATAAGCGCCATCCGAATCTGTCCTCGGATCAATACTAACTTAGAATTGACGTAGACGTGCCACAACGTTTGCAAGTATCAAAGGCACAGCATCCCGTAATTCATTACTTCTACCTTATTATTGTTTTTACGTACTTACTTTTGTTCTTTTTCTCTTTCTATTGTTCGTTCTTCTTCTCTCTCTCTCTCTCTCTCTTTCTGACATTCTTTATCTTTCATTCTTCTTTCTTCATTCTTTTTGTTTCGATACTCACCATGTCTGGGAGAAGTGTTCCAGTAACACCCCGTGATATCCCTCGCATAGCTTCCCTATCAAAACTAGATATCAGCTCGCCAATCCGTCACGTCAGAACTTCTGCCACCGACCAAGATCCCTTGAAAACGCCCCGCTTATCGTCCTTCTTCAGCTTTGTTCCAGCCACCCTCTACACCTTCCGCAACTACTACAATGACTTTACCACCATAGACTGGGCAAAGGCCTTCATCTCCACCAACAAGTTCAACTACGAACTCAAACACAACGAATGGATCGCCAATTCTAACGATCCCTTGGCAACCCGCACCCATATCTCCTTCTACTCCAAAACTTACTTGGTCTTGGGCAAATGGCTCTTGATCGTCATCATCGGTTTCTTCTTCTCTCTCATTGCATACCTCATCGACAAGTTTGAGATCTTATTGGTCGGCTTCAAGCACGGCTACTGCCGTTCCAACTGGTTCGCAAGCCAGGTCTCCTGCTGCATCAATACCCTGCCGAAACTAAACATATTTCGCTCGGGTTATCTCCACAATTCCTCAGAAACTTGCTCCGATTGGGTCTCATGGGCAGCGTACTTTGATCACAGCCATTTACCCCGGATTTTTCGCCTCGATTTCTGCATCTACGTCATCTCCACAGTCATCTTAGCCCATTTGGCCTGCATCATCACCTTATCTACAAAGATTACAGGTGGCTCAACAACTCCTACTTCTTCAACAACCTCAGTGACACCGCGTGTCATGTACACGGCCTGCGGATCGGGCGTTCCGGAGGTGAAAACCATCCTCTCAGGATTTGTCATCAGACGCTTCTTGGGCACCTATACGTTGGTGGCCAAGACAATCACCCTTGTTCTAGCAATTGCTTCAGGAATGTCCTTAGGTAAGGAGGGACCATACGTCCATCTTGCCGCAGCAGTAGGCAATATCTGCACACGATACTTCCCGTTTATCTATAATAACGACTCGCTCAAGAAACAAATCCTCTCGGCTTCTGCTTCTGCTGGCGTTGCCCTTGCATTTGGCTCTCCCTTGGGGGGTGTCCTCTTTATCTTGGAAGAAATCAACCATTACCTTCCCTCGCATCAACTATTCCAAATCTTCTTTTGCGCCATCATTTCAACATTGTTCTTGAAGTTTATGAACCCATATGGTACAGGTAAAGTGGTACTCTTTGAACTCAATTACACGTCAGATTGGAAACCTATTGAATTGATCTTCTTTGTCGGTATTGGGATCGCTGGAGGTGTATTTGGTGCTTGCTTTGTCAAGTTTATCTCGTGGTGGCCCAAAAAATTTCGTACTTTGAAACTTATCAAGAATAGTCCGTTGTTTGAGGTTTTCTGTATTTCTTTGCTTACAGGGTTGGTGACTTTTTGGAATCCGTATACGAAACAGGCAGCTGCAGAGTTGGTATTGGATCTCGCCACTCCTTGCAACCGAGAAAGAGATCTGTCTCTTTGTCCCACAACCGATGACAGGTTTCTCAAGGAAATTGGCTCTTTGTGCTTTGCATTTGTCGTTAAAGTTCTTCTCACGTTTGTTACATTTGGCTTGAAACTTCCATGTGGAATCTACGTTCCTTCAATGGTTGCAGGTGCTTTGTATGGCAGGATATTTGCCATGTGTATCGAATGGTGCCGTCTAAACCTTAATGCTTCGCTAATGAGCTTTGTATGCTCTGCTGAATCTAACCAATGCGTTGATTTGGGAATTTATGCCATGGTAAGTGCGGGTGCCTTCATGGCTGGTGTCACCAGAATGAATATCACTTTGGTTACCATTCTTTTTGAATTAACAAGCTCCTATACTTATGTCTTGCCGATTTCAATTGCAATCGCAGTAGCAAATTGGGCTGGGTCTTTAATGGAGAAGAATTCTCTCTACGAAGCATTATTGATCATTAATGATTATCCTTTTATGACATCGGAAACAGAAGCAATCGATCCTTTCGTTAAAACGGGAGACATTGTCGATGAAGCCATTGAAACAAAAAAACAAGCAAAATCATTAAATCTCACCAATTTATCAACTTATGAACTGGTGGATCAAGAAGAGAGTCTCTTTTTGGACGTCTCTAATTCACCATTTGTCACAATTTCCATTTTGCAATCAAAACTACTAATGCTCGCCAGTAAGGGGTTACTTGATGGGTGTTTGCCCTTAATTAAAGATGGCTTGTGTGTTGGTTTAATCTTCTTCTCGGAACTAGAGGTTTGTCTCAATAAAATTGAGGAATTCGTGGCTGCTTACAATATTCATGATGACTTGTACTGTCAGGTAATCCCTATTTCAAAGTATAGTCGTCTGATTCAGCAATTGGCAGATCGTCATCTCAAATATAATTCAGATTTGATGAAAAATATCTACAATGAAACAACAGGAGATTATTTCAGTCTTGGAGCAAGTGAAAACTCGGAATATCTCATGGCGGTGAATATTTTAAACGAATTATGTCACTTGGTTCCATTGGTAGATCTGTCTCCGATCTTTCTCAATTACGACAGCGATCTAAGTATGGCACATCTTATCTTTGATAAGATTGGAAATCGGGTCATTGTTCTCTTGAAGGATGGTAAGTTTTATGGCGTGTTACATAAAAAAGTCTTGATTGACTATTGTCGGAGCAATGATTGAAAAGATGTGGTTGCATATTACTCATATTGGTAAAACCTAGATAAATAGAATAAACACAATAATAAATTATTAGGACGTTTGCTTTTTTGACAGTGAATACTTTACCTTGCAGATGACATAGTATTTGAGATAGAACTTCCATGTTCTGTATCAATTCCTTTCTGTTTACAATTTCAATTTCTAAATTAATCACTGAAAAACTCCAAAGCTTCATCCATGTTATTTGTTGGAATTGTATATTCAATTTCAATATCAATGTAGGATCTTATATCATTCTACAAATTCGTTTGCAAATAGTAAATCAAATTTGAAATTTTTCAGCAGTCGGATTGGTGTAAGTTTGTAAATAATTTTGAAATATTTGGCATAACATTATTCCAACCATAGCTGTGACCAAATAACCAACATTAAGGGAAAATTCTTTGGGTACTTATGGTTTTTAATTAGCTATGGGAACTTCTCGCAGATAATCAACACTTTCTCATATGGTACGTCGAGTTGTTTCTCATGAGATAGAGTGATCTTCTGATAGTATAAAAATTGATTCAAGAACCTATGGATTGATACAGAGATTTTTGCTACATTGTGAGCATCACCATTATCATTCTTTGATATTTGGCCAATTATTCAGCTGATGATGGTAGATTGAACCTGAAACAAGTCCGATTCAGATATGGTTAACTTTCTGAGTGATAAGAAAATATCTTTCTGTAAGATAATTGCAATTATATCATCAGAGATTGTTACTTGTTGATAGATATCTTGTCATACATGGATCAAATCATCAAATTGTCTGGATGTGTGATTGTTGTGCCAGATGTTAGATTCCCCTTTTTGTTGGTAGATTACGAAAGCATATTTCAAATATCTGTAGGATCTAAAGCTGTAAATTTTGCACAATCGATTTCTTATTTTCCGAGATATAGATCTGTTTCAGGTTGTTTAGTTTGTTTAACGCTTCGAAAATCATATTGGTCCAGAGATGAAACAAGCGCTCACACAGAAAATTTTCTTTGCAGCCAATTTCTGAAACACCCACACAATAATTTGTGGTAAACTACCACATTTGTAAAAGGTATAAAAGAGCAGTCAATTAATACTATTGGATTTGATCATCTCAATCGCCATGTCAAACGAAAAGTACCATTACAATAAGTTTAGTTCTCGGACCACTACGTCAGATTCAAAAAGAATCAAGAAGGAAACGCCATTCCAAAACGATTATACGAACAACCATGTTGCGGGTAATGGGAGATCACCTATCCACTACATCAGAAACCGTATAAATCCAACTGAAGGATACCCCAAACTCAACAGATTACATGATTTGAAGGCCAAACAGATCCAAACCCATGCTGTTCTGGCGTATGGTGTACGCGTCACTTCCGATAAAATTGTGCCTACCTTGAACAATTGGGTCAATGTCTTCGATCTCAAGTTTGATGTGATTATGATTGGTGCCTTAGTTGAAAACCAATTCATCTTACAATTGTTGCTCCAGATCCCACTTACTAAATTGTGTGCCAAACCAGGGTTTTTATTCATTTGGGCTACCACAAGAAAGATCCAGGAACTTAATAACTTGTTACGCAATGATCATTTCAACAAGAAGTTTAGAAGATCAGAAGAATTAATTTTTCTTCCGGTTGACGAATCGTCCCCTTATTACCCAGGTCAAATGGAAGATAACCATGGCTTGTTTGAAAAAACACAGTGGCACTGTTGGATGTGTATCACAGGCACGGTGAAGAGATCTACTGATAACCACTTAATCCATTGTAACGTGAATACTGACTTAAATTTGGAATCACCCAAGACTGCCAAAATGGGTAAATACAATGCAGTGCCTGACTCCATGTACAAGGTTGCCGAGAACTTCTCCAACTCCAATAGAAGATTGCATATTATACCCTCTAAACTCGGATTCAACATGCCGATTAGATTGAGACCGGGATGGGTTATCATGGGACCAGATATCCTCGTTGATAATTTCGACCCAGAGAGCTACGAAAGAGATCTTAATGCAAAGTCATTGGTTAAGGTCAAGCAAGCTACCGGTCACGTTGGAAAACAAGTTCATTTTCTAGTTCCTCAAACAGACGAAATAGAAACACTTAGACCAAAGAGTCCAGTTGCTACATAGGTTCTTAAATGACAGACATGATAGATAAAATAGGCTAATTTTAGTTAGTAATTTGAAAAGAATAACATAATTTACAATTCTATTGGTATCAGATAAATTGATGAATGTTGGAAAAAGGAAGTTATCAGCACCGTCTAATGACTCAGAGTGAGCTGAGTTAGGTTATCATCCCAAACAATAGAACCGTAATATTATTATTATTACATACATTTTATGTGTTATGAAGTGATGAGTGAAAAGTTTGCGAGTATGTCGCTATTTAAATACTTCCAAAAAATGTTTGGGTGTCCGGGTAAGTTTTGTGTTGATAAAATTGAGGTTAATGGGTTTTGCCAGGAAATAGTTACAGCAAATACCTTTTCATTCTCTTATCTTAATTAATAAACTGACAAGCTTGTTTCTGTAAATGTTCAGTATTCGATGGTATAAAGAATAACAAATCAACCTACTAATCGACTCTCTTCAAAATATTTTGGTATGTGAAACAAAATAACAAATGGTTTTGTGGTCTAGTTGGTCATGGCATCTGCTTAACACGCAGAACGTCCCCAGTTCGATCCTGGGCAAAATCATTTATTTTTGTATTTTTTCGTTTGAGGTCTAATGGGCTCAAGTCCACGCGAGTGAACTATTATTAGCCAGGCGAAGCGCCTCCTTCGGAATAGCTCGCTTTAAAAATACCTGTAAGTCTCTAAATTTGGAGAACGCTTCTTCTATCACAGCCACCTTATTTTAAAAACGCGCCCTCAGCTTAATGTCTTTCAAGGAGGCAGGAGTAATAACGTACGTAATTGATAGGTAACGTGTTTAATAGATACATGGATCTCGGGATTGACGATATTGTAACAAGTAGAAACTCAGCCACAAAGGGATGTTAATTAGGTGCGTAGACTCGCGACAAATCGAATATTATTCCTGTTCCGAGACCAAAAGGTCGGATTGGACGGGTTTAAAAAAATATGCCTTCACATCGTTTCCCCAACTTACCGTCGCAGTAGATATTATAAATACCGGTTCCCTCTACTATTTTTACATACTCCTCTCCTTCCTTTCTAGTAAGAAAACTTACCAACTTCAGCGTTCAGCAACATCGGTTAGTTTGATTTTCTTAACCCTTGTCCTTCTACATTGGTCTCATTCCTCGTTCTTGTTTCTATACAGTCCCCCTCACATCAGGAATAAGTTTCTGAGACCTCAATAAAGGAGCTTTTTTTTACAAAAACTGTTGTTCCTTAATTATTCATTACTCCTTCCAGGAACCATAGCCAAACATTCCCGGATGGCTATTTAATAAGGTTCCTAATTTATATCCAGAATCTATACCTTTTTTTTAGAATAACCCAGAAAAAAAATGGAACAGCCGCCATTTCCTTTGGCCGAGGAGCTTGAGGACGAAGTCAGAAAGCTTGCAGCTTTACCCCAACAAACAGCAACATTGATCCAGTTGTTTGTCAAGTATTTAAAGGAACCACGCTATCAATCTCCTTTGACCATAGACGAACTTTCCCGATTGTTCCTGTACTTCTACAGCGACTTATACTCCTTAGTGATCCATGCATTTGCCCAGTCAAACTCGACAAAAAAACTGTTAATCGCCAACTCTTTGAAGTTCAACAACAACCCCAAAATCTTTGATTATTTGTTGGCCATCAGCAACTACAGTTCATCGTCTATTAAATTATCAAAACGTGCAGACGCGCATGCCTTGTATCAATTAAGGGTGTTTAACTACTACAAATTCTTGACGATCTACGAAACCTTGGAGCTTGCAAATGCAACTCTTTTCAATTCAACCATGGGAGAAGACAATACCTTGTACGATAAGGTCTTTTGTTTTGACCAAAAAGATATAATATACCAAGAATTCTTGGAAGAAAAATTGGATCAACTCAAATCTTTAAATCTCCCCTTGAAATACTTTATTGAAGTTACCGAAAAAAATGGTGGCCAATACGATAGATTGGTTCATTTCTTTGACAACTTGACAGAAGCTGACATTGAGGTGTTTAAT
Source organism: Teunomyces aglyptinius (assembly GCA_030581575.1). Classification (NCBI taxonomy): domain Eukaryota; kingdom Fungi; phylum Ascomycota; class Pichiomycetes; order Serinales; family Debaryomycetaceae; genus Teunomyces; species Teunomyces aglyptinius. The sequence goes on from JAKTTR010000021.1 coordinate 152,728, forward strand.
TCATCCATCTCTAAGTTAAAAACAGAGAAAACGCCATACTCAAAGCTCGTGGCCATAAACAGTCTCCACGTATCCCTCATCAAATCACTCATTAAAGAGGGATTTAAGAACAATGAAATCAATAATGACATACTATTACCTTGTTTGATCTTCCTCCTCATAAACAAGTTAAATTACAAGTGTGACTTGTACCTCGGCTTCCTATTTATAAAGCATTTCCTTAACTTACTTGACCCCCATCATATTGAGCTTTTCGGCATAAACATATACTCCTCGTACACTCCAACTGATAAGTCCACCAAAACAGCCTCGCATAAATATAAAAACTGCAGCTTATTCGAATTATTAAATTTGAGTGAAGTAGAAAAGATTGATGAAGAGAAAGATGACGAAGAAGAAGAGGGTGTGGGGAGTTATAACTTTCCTGAGGGATTCGAATTCTTTGAGAGTGATCGTGCATTATCGCAGCATATTTTGACCAAGTTTTTGAACAACGGGGAATTGGAATATTACTTGACGAATCTTGAAGCCATGATTACCTTTGTTTCAAACATTACAATCTCAGACTTATCTACCGGTGAGCTGGACTTTGAGAAAAGAGTGTACGAAAACCCACTTTTGGCTTCACCTATTTCGAAATTGGTTGATGATGAACTTTTGACCCATTTCCAGTTTCCAGATGGAAAACTAAGCGAAGAAATCAAGGCAAAAGAAGATGAGAAGCAATTGGACAGGTCAAGATCGTCGTCGATCTTGAACACAATCACAAATAAGATCAATGATAGTAGATCCAGATCCAACAGTTCTATTGTGAATAGCATGAAATCATCGAACATTTCTTTGAACAAGGAAAACTTTCCTACTCTTGCATGTGAGGAAGAAGCTCCCAATGATACGGAAAACAGCATCAGCTTATCTATGATGAAAAACATCTTGGGAAAGATAAGCTCAGTACAAGTTCCTCAGTTTAGAAATCTCAATGATGAGACGCCAGAAGTTGGCTCAAGTACCTCAGGAAGTAGTTCTGGAACTACTGGGGACGAAGAAGATAGCACAATTGGGTCGATTTTTACACCTCACAAGCGTTCGTCATCTTTGATAAACCGGTTGTCGCCTAACCATACTCGCACCAGGTCATCTTCCTTGGAGAATGGACAGGGAAGTAAAGGTAATTCGATCACCTCCAAGTTTGCTAGTGGAGTATCTGAGTTTATGACGAAACTTAACAATTCACAAAGCACAACTAGTTCCGCACCGATTCCCAACATTAACACTGTCGATAAGTCTGTTTCTCACAGTTCGTTGCATTCCTTGGAAATTTTGGATACCTTAAGTGATAGCAATGCCACGCTTCAAGGTGGCAATAAGCGGCCCGAACCTACTAGAAGCAGAACAACGAGTCTTCAGATAATGGATAAATGGTTCAATAATTTAGGTGGAAGTAACCAACTGCAACTGCACCTGCAGCATCAACCGCAATTTCAACCACAACAACAAAGGATTCTGATCAGTTTGACGGAAGAGAACTGTTCAGACCTTCATGCATTAACTCAGTTTCAAAATGCGGATTTTAACCTGTTATCGATTAAGGAATTAAGAACTATGAAAGGACTTTATGATCAATTATGTAACATAGTGTTATCTCTTCCCGTCACCGAAGAACCTCACACAGATGGAGGAAGCAACCATTCTTGATTTAGCATCTATGTATGTATGTATGTATGTATGTACGTGTGTTTATATGCACACTGGATCGAAATTTCTAGAAATGACACTTTGAAAATGTAAGGAAATTGTAAACAACTTAGCGGAACGAATTTACATTTGTAATGTATGTCTTCTCGAAAGCATCCAAGGTCATATGAAGATGAAACGTATGTGGCAAAACGAGCCAAATTGGATGATTTATTCAATGATTTAACAATATCCGATAGTTCTGAGGACGAGGAACCCTTCCTAGTGTATCCCGAGATCAAGCATTACACAGTATTCAAAAATAGTAAAGGTGGTGGGATCAAGAAACCAATCAACTCATACATAGCTGAAAAGCTTATCAGTCATTTTCACAACGTTATGTATTCGAGTCTACTGGTTATTCCATGGTACAACAGTCGGTTCATGGTGTTGTATCATTTCCAGAAATGGGTAGTAAGGTTGTTTAACAGATTTATCCGTACGTACAACATACGAAACCATACCAGTATCCGGCGGGCTAAGGATATTGATAGGGTGATGCGGATGGTGCAAGATAACAATCTAAGTTCTGCTGATTTCTTTGGAATTCTTTTGCAAGAGAATCTGTTGCTATTGGCTCAATTAGCTGATAAAAGGGAACGAAAACAATACAACACTGATGAATTGGAGGAGATACCTGACTTGAAATACAATTATTGGGATACCATAAAGTTTGATAATGACATTGAGATGTCTGATTCTGACACAGCAACGCACAAGTTTGAAGAGGTTATAGATTGGGACTCCAACATGGATATTGAACAAGAATTTCAACCATTTGAGTCCAATTATGGATCATATTATACTGAACACAGAGATATTTAGGTTTGTATTCGTGTTTACGTATCACGTGTATGTTCTGAAAATAAATCATGTGGCTTATTGATTTTGACCCCGGAATTTCATCCAGCCGTGAGAACGTCAGCCAGCTAGCCTCTATGCAATCTATATTAGATTTACCTTCCGAGCTAGTTTTGGAGATCTTTCGGTACCTTACCCCTCAGGAAACAATTGATATAATACATGGCTTGGAATGTTGTCACCCAGACTTCGACGCCATACCTTTGTTAAAGCTATTGTATGAACGGCTTTTTAATGGCAAATTGATGATAGTTAATGATATCAACACAGTATCAAAGTATGATACTCGACTAACAACGCATGCATTCACTAATATGTTTTCAAACAATTCATACGAGAAGAGTATATTTAAGATTGTGCGACCTAATTATGTCGAATTCAACTTTTCTCGTCTGGCTAGTGATTACAGCCGGTTCATAAACAACCTATACAAGCTCAATCAAATTCTAGAGGACAGCAAAAAGACAAACAATCACATTTTGGAATATTTTGATAAAGTACAACAGTTTGATTTTATTTCAGATGGAAACTTGATGTTGATAGAAAACCCTGCTACTTTATCTACCATATTAATAAAGATACTAATTAATTTGGCCAATAATGAACAACTTACAACCAAATTCAAGAGACTAACTCTCAAATCCTTTGATATTGGTAACTTTTATGTATCACAATGGGGTCAATTATTTGAAAATTTTTGTTCTCTAACAGCATTAGACTTGTCCGATAACTTGATTGAAACTGATTATGAGGATGCCAATGATGTTCTAGCATACTACTTCAAGTTTCCACCATTACTAAAAACTTTGATACTTGACAATAATCAAATCCTGAGAGTATCAAATGATTTCATACATAATTTGCCTAAATCATTGGAAACCCTTCTGTTAAACCGAAATAAGGTCAGTCTCCTTGCTTTGAATGAATTACAGACAGTATTACCTTTGCTAAAATCCTTACAGTTAAACTATAACCATCAATTGACATATGTTGAGCCACATACATTCAAGTTCATGGGAGATAAATTTGTACTCGAACTCAGAGGATGCAACCTTGAAGAATCACAGCTCAATCAGATCAGAGGCCTTGCAATACAGAAGAATTTTACTCTAATTGGCTAGAGACATGTGCATAATTTTGTATGGTACTCGTGGAGTGTCTGTCTTGGTATCTTGTCGAGGGGTTAGTATATTCTTTATTGGTTCAAAAAGTTGCAAAAATAAAAAAGTAATTGAATAAATCACGTACTATTATTACAATTGTTTACAGAATTTAACAAAAATACATATAACTATCTAAAATCAGAAGGGTTAGTTTAGTGCTAGTTTGTCCTGTTGACTTGGCTATGTACGGTGATAGGGTGGTGGCATCCGCTGACCTCTCGTACAAATTTGAGATGGCCTGTACATAATTCGACTTAGGGACTTCAATCCGACGGGCAACGTTACTACCGCCAAAGGATACGGTTCAGATTAACTAGCGGCAATGTTTTCTTTGGTGCTGAATAGAGGGATTTTTGGCTTTTCGAAAGGTGTACAAGTTGCCTTGAGAAGTTTTAAACAACGGTCAGTTGTTGGTCTGTACCATCAATCATTAATATTCCCCAATTGCTGTCGTACAGTCTCTACAAGATTCAAGTACTATTCAACCACCTCAAGTGGAGTCTCCCAGTCAAGCACCAGCCGCAAGATACAAGAGAAGGTTTCTTTATCGACAATTGAATCCGATTCCACACTTGATCGCTCAGAAAACTCAGAGACAAATATCAATTCAAACATAGATGAGAACAGTGCCAGCTCAAAGAAGACTACGCGAGTGAAGGCTAGCGATATCAAAAGATTGGGTCAGCTTGCAAAACCAGAATACAAACTAATAGCCTTTGCACTTCTTTGTTTAGTAATAACATCTGGAACTTCAATGAGTATACCACTTTTTATCGGGAAGATTATCGATACAGTACGTGCTCCCGTCGAGGGAGACGTTGGAATCGAAGACCGTCTCATCATGGGGTTGGAACCGGTAAACTTTTACATGGCATTGACTACTTTGTTCAGCTTCGGCGCACTTGCGAATTTCGGACGGTTATACATGTTGAGGCTAGCTGGTGAAAGAATTGTTGCTAGATTAAGATCACGTCTTTTTCTGAAGATTTTATGTCAAGACTCCAACTTTTTTGATGTAGGTCCTACAAAGAATGGTATGAAAACAGGAGATTTGATATCAAGATTATCCAGTGACACCCAAATTATTGCGAAGACTTTGAGTGGAAATATTAATGACGGTGCAAGAGCATCAATCAGTGGAATGGTAGGCCTTTCTATGATGTGCTTTGTTTCTTGGAAGTTGACTCTTTGCATGAGTTTGATTTTCCCACCATTGATTGTGATGTCTTTCTTCTACGGGCGTAAAATCAAGGCTTTATCTAAGCAAATCCAAGAAAACTTGGGAAGCTTAACAAAGGTGACTGAAGAAAAATTGAATGGGTTGAAAACTATCCAGAGTTTTTCCAATCAAAGATTAGTTGTTCATGATTATAACAAAGAAGTCAGAAACATTTACGACACTTCAATGAAGGAGGGTGTTTTCAGTGGAATTTACTACGGAGGAAATGGTTTCTTGGGCAATATGACAATGATCGGACTCTTGCTTGTGGGTACAAGACTCATTAGTCAGGGTGAAATGACTATTGGTGATTTATCTGGTTTCATGATGTATGCTGTTTACACGGGCTCTTCTGTTTTTGGTCTTGGTAATTTTTATACTGAATTGATGAAGGGTATTGGGGCCTCAGAAAGAATCTTTGAGTTGGCTGACCTGAAACCTTCTATTGCCACTAGTTTGGGAAAGAAAGTTGATGATATTCATGGAGATATCAAGTTTGAAAATATCGATTTCAGGTATCCATCCAGACCCGAATCATCTATTTTGAAAAACCTTAACTTGACAATTAAAAATGGTGAAAATATCTGCTTTGTTGGCCCATCAGGAAGTGGGAAGTCTACACTTTCTCAATTGTTGATGAGGTTTTACGACCCCGATGGAGGGAAAGTCATTGTCAACGGACATGATATCAAAGATATGAACCTTAATTATTACAGATCAAAGGTTGGGTATGTTGAGCAGCAACCATTGTTGTTCAGTGGAACAATACGTGAGAATATATTGTTCGGTAATGCAAGTGCCACCGAAGCGGATATTGAGCAAGCTGTCAAATTAAGTAACAGTCACGTATTCATCAACCAGTTGCCAAACGGTTTAGATACCGTGATTGGTCCATCAAACAGTACACAATTGAGTGGAGGGCAAAAGCAAAGAATTTCATTAGCAAGAACCTTGATCAGAAAGCCAATGTTAATAATCTTAGATGAGGCAACATCGGCATTAGATTCCATTAGTGAGGAAATTGTTATGAAGAATCTAAAACAGTTGAACAAAGAAAAGGGTATAACCTTAGTATCTATTGCACATCGTTTATCTACGATTAAGAATAGCGAGAGAATCGTGGTTTTGAATAAGCATGGAGAAATCATTGAAGATGGTACATGGTCTGTTTTATACTATGATCCTTCAAGTGAATTGAATAAGTTGTTGAAGAACAGCAACCTTGAGTAAGTTTAATTGAATTATGACTTTACTGAAGGAAATAAAATGAAAAATAAGATGGATCAGATCATTTATGCTGTCACGACATTCTTTCGTGATAGCGTTTGTACCACCTACAGACAGGCAAATCTCCGGATCGAACTGAACAAATGGCACAATTATAGAAAAGTTTTTAAGGAGATCCGATGCCAATGACCGGGCTGCTCAGGTTTATGTCCCGATCCTCAATGGTTTTATCAGACGTACGTTATTCTGAAGAGTTCTATATTACTTTTGGATTCTGTAGAAATCAGAACTTTTTCAACAAATACACCACTTCTTTGGCAATTTAGAATCGTATCCTATGCCGAATCACTTCCAGATATAATGTGAATTTTTCAGGATATACTTAATTTATTTTTTGATATATATAGCACCAAAGAGCTGCTTTTGATAAGGTTGTGAATTATTGGTAAGCTGCATATGCCCATACTTTATTCTGGTCACCTTAGAATACTTGAAACGGCTTAAAGTCCCACTCAGACATGGATATCTTGAGTACGACAACAGGTAAGAGAAATGTTTCACATTTTTCTATTTATGCTACGATTACAACTTTTCGTGGAGGCTGGTATTTAAAAATTAAACAATCAATATATAATAGTTTTGGACTTGCTAATAAGCCTACAACTCTTGAAGAGGATTTCATCGGTATCCATTAATTCATCTACGCGGATCTATTTTGTGATGAGATAATATTTTATGAGAAGATAAGCCCAGATTATGAAATCTAGCAAAATTACCGAGGGAACCTAAAGTAGACGGAAAATCTGGGGGAGTTGTATCGATTGCAAAAAAAATATGTCCAGAAGAACTCAAAACCATGGCCTAAATAGATTAGTTTGGAGAGACCAATGGAGAGTTTTCCATGTAGAATCGGAATCTTCTGGCACTTTCTGTGCATGGCCAGATGACCTGGCTTGGGGTATCGCTAAGAGAATCAGGTTTCTGGATATATTAGGCGAAAACTCGACAAAACCTTTTTTCACATGCTAAATTAACGTCAACCGTCAAAACTTTAGCAAACCTTACAGGTACTTGCCCCACTATCACCTGGAATAGTAGAAAGGTACAGTATGTGACGTACATACGAGTGCATCACTGTAGTCTAGAAACTAATTATAGTTTACTCTCTAAATATATGGCTAATTTGTTAGAAATGTGGGTGACATTGTACTGCATCCGTTTAGTCCGCGGTGTCATATTCTTCCCTTTCAGGCGTGAGGCTGAAATTCCTGGGTGACTTGCTTTTGAGATATTAGGACCCTGATTACGTTCAGCTCCCTTTTAATTGCCATTGTATTTTTTCAATTGCTCAGAATTTTAATAACATCACTTTACCTTTATCTCCTAATTCTGAGAGCATCCCAATTCATGTATTAAGCGCAATGCCTACGTCTCCAGAAGTTGAGGACGGCACGAAATCGCCACACACTTACCTATTCACTACCCATTCTCCAGGAGAACCTGGTTCATCTATCTACTCAAAGATCACAAATGCCATATTGCCACCTCTTCCATTCATAGGCTCTCCTTCGCCACAACATAAAACAGGAAACAGTTACTTTAGTCTTGATCGAAGTTCAAACAAAGAATTGTCCAACCCCACGTCTCCTGATGAAGATATCGACACAGCTACTGCGATTGGCGAAACAAAGTCATCGAACTACTTCCTCAATCTTCTCACAACTGCTTCTGTGTATTCTGGAGTTGGTTCCTTGTCAAGTATCTTGAAATCTGAGGTGGATAAGTTGACCTCAGATAGCGATGATGAAACATTTCCAACTCCCAAGGTAAAAATTGACGCAACTGGACCCGATACACATCACACCCTAGAGAATAAGAATACAGAAAAGACACACAAAGAAGCAGCACAACCGATAGATGTCGTTCAACGAACACCTTCTCCAACAACCGAGGAATCATCCAAATCGATTCAAACTGCACCAGGATTGCCTACCAGCACGGCGATTCAGCATAGCGATTCTCTTCCAAGTGATATCAACAGAATTAATGTAGGTTTGGATAACAATGTCGATGCCTTCATTCAAAACTTCACTGGTGCGTACGACTTCCAGGATATTTATAAAAAAGAGGTTGAGCATGAAACCACATTGGTAAATGAATCCCTCAGAACACGAAAATCCTTGAGTAGTATTACTTCTGGATCCTATAGAACTCCTTTACAGCAATCCATTATTGATAACTTGGATCCCCACTTTCGAGAAGACAATCTATTTGTCAAGAAGGTTCAAGGTGGAAACGAAGAAGCTGCAAATGATTTGTTTGACCGCAAAAAACAATTATGTATAAAGATTGCCGACAAGTTGAAACGAGTATATTCTTTGAATGACGATGACTACTTTGTCTCGAATTTTGATGTGTGGTTGGTTTCTGACGTTTTATTACAAGGACACTTGTATCTTACCAGGGAATGTCTTCTCTTTTTTGCATTCCTACCAAAAAGGCATCTTCCAAGCTCTGAAATTTCAAATACAGATGACTCGAACGCAGTAGTGCAAGCTGGCTCCTTAGGTATGAAAACTGCAAAGTATGGGGATACCATCTTCACATCTGTAATTACACATCGGTATTGGGCTATTTTGAGAGCTGAGACTCTAAGTATTTACAGTTCTTCAACCGATTTGTACTTTCCAAGTTTAATCATTGACTTAAAAACCTGTTTGAAACCTGAAATATTAGATAAAGACAAGGAAAAGGAAATTACGTCACCAAGGATCTACAGTCGTCGCAACTCGGGTGATAATTTAACTTCCCCCCGTTTGTCAAGGCAAAACTCCAGTGAAACTTTGGATCTGGATTTTGATGCTTCATTGTACGGAACTGAATTGATTGATGATGAAGAAGCAATTAAGGGTGGTGCTTGGTTTAAACTCACGACTAAAAAGAAAACGTACAGATTCCATACTGATAACTTGTACTCGGCAAGACAGTGGTGTAACAACATCACCAAGGCTATTTTTCTTTTACAGAGTGCAAATGCAGCAGATGAAGTCTTGATAAAGATACCGATTGAGAACATTGTGAGTTTTAATAGCAGAAATCTCTTATATGTTGAAGCAAATGATTCCGCTAATACAGAAGACGAGTCCACACCAATCCCTCAGTGTATGAGTTTCAAGTATATCAAGAATGATGTTGAAGAAGACAGATTATCCTCAGCAAAGCTTAAGAGGAATCTATCAAAGAAGATAAAGCAGAATACCGAGGAAAGTTACCCATTGGATGAAATTTATTTCTTGTTGTTTTCCAGTGTAAAAGAGTTCTTTGACGCTTTTTCAAAGATTGTTGAAGGAAATGAACAAAGGCGTCGAGCAGAAAGTGCTTCGTCTCTCTACAAACCAAACATAATAAGTAGAGCAAAGCAGGCGGTTAGAAGGGATTCAAGGTCTGATCTAAAGCCTGACTCCAACCAAAGTTTTCCATCAGCTGTTCCGAGAAGTTTCTCGACTATAAAATCGTTGCATGGATCTAACAACATTGTTGACAGAGTTCTATGCACTGAATTGTACCAACCTACTGAACATGAACTAGAGCAACAGCCTTCATTTTCTTATTATCCACCGGATCGAACTCCCTCTCCATCTAATTCGTCTAAACTCAAGAGATTGGGACGTAGTTTATCCAATCCGACAAAGATGTTTAGTGGAAGAAAATCTCTTGAAGTTCCAACGCAGGTCAAAAATTCAAATACTTATGCTGGTAGTCCTAGCGATAATGTCATTGCATCTCCTACAAGCCAAAGTATGGGTCATAGTGTGAGCCAGAGTGTAAACCAAGGTGGAAACCAGAGCGTTGTCTTTCCTCGACCACTCTCTGTGGCAGGTCTAAAAAGCTTGCAAATGTCATTTGAGACACATAGGAGAAACTATGAGAAAGCAGAGCAAAGATACGACGAAGGTCATAAACGTGAATCAGCTACTAATGCGATCTCGCTCACATCCCAAATAATTCAAAACCAGCCGGAGTTCATAAATGGTGCATGGAATTTGAGTGATCCTGCTGAATATAAAGTTGAAAAGAAGAAGGACACCAAGTTAAAGACGCTTAAGAGAAGCATTAAATCTATTTCAACTGGGGGGAATTTGTTTTCTGCTGGAGTCAGTCACTATTCCGAGGAAAATGAACTGAATCCTGGTTATGTCAAGGATATCAAGGATAGAAAGGCTTCACAGGATAATTTCCGGAACCACTTTTCCCTTGGTGTCAAAAAAATTCTAGTGTCAAGCTACTATGCTCATTTGCTGAAAACCTTACCTATCTATGGAAAAATCTATCTTGGAAATGAAGACTTGTGTTTCAGAAGTTTGCTTCCTGGTGTTTCTACAAAGATGATTTTGCCATTGGTTGATGTTCAATACTGCTATAAGGAAAAGGGATTAAAGTTAACATACTCTGGCTTGGTTATTGTTGACCGTGCTCATGAAGAAATCCTCTTTGAGTTTAGTTCTCAACAGGCTAGAGATGACTGTATGCATCTGATTCTCAGTCAACTTGAAGTAATCCATAAAGACGAAAAGTTTGTACCAAAATCCTACGATTGGGGTAAGAATTACCATTCTGGTGTTCATAAATCCAGAAGTTCGGTTTCATCTGACAATGACTTCTCGACATCATTTAATGACAAAGATATGAAGCTTGCTGCACACAAAGTGGAAACTGCTAGGGTCAAGATGTTTGAAGACAGGATCAATGCAGCTGCGGGATTGGATATTCCTATCATTTTGGAAGATTCTCCATTCTATAAAACAGAAGTCAAACCAACAAATTCTTTCAATATTGTTCTTCTCACGATTGGATCCAGAGGTGATGTTCAACCATACATTGCATTAGGAAAAGGTTTGATTAAAGAGGGGCATAATGTGACTATTGCTAGTCATGGAGAATTCGAGTCTTGGGTTACAAAGTATGGGATTGGGTTTAAGGAAATTGCTGGTAATCCTGCTGAGTTGATGTCTTTGATGGTCACACACGGAGCGATATCTGTATCTTTCTTGAAAGAGGCCAGTGCCAAGTTCAGAGGGTGGATCACTGAATTGTTGAAAACAAGTTGGGAAGCTTGTCAGGGAGCAGATCTTTTGATTGAAAGCCCCTCTGCAATGGGTGGTGTGCATATCGCCGAAGCATTGGGCATTCCATATATGAGAGCCTTCACAATGCCTTGGACTAGAACTAGGGCTTATCCACATGCATTCATTGTGCCTGATCAAAAGAGAGGTGGTTCGTACAATTACCTCACTCACGTCATGTTTGAAACAGTCTTTTGGAAAGGTATTTCGAGCCAAGTCAACAAATGGAGAGTTGAAGAATTGAATTTACCACGAACTAACTTGAATCGGATGCAACAAACCAAGATTCCTTTCATGTACAATGTGTCACCTAGTATCTTTCCACCGTCGGTTGATTTCCCAGACTGGGTGAAAGTAACCGGTTATTGGTTCTTAGACGAAGGATCTGCTGATGACTTTATCCCACCAAAAGAATTGGTAGCATTTATGGACCAGGCAAACCAAGATGGCAAGAAGATTGTTTACATTGGTTTCGGGTCCATTGTGGTTAATGATGCGCAAAAGTTAACTGAGGCTGTTGTTGGTGCTGTTTTAGATGCTGATGTTCGTTGTATTCTTAACAAAGGATGGTCGGATAGAGGAAATAAGAGTGAAAAGCAGTCACCAGAAATTGAATTACCACCTGAGGTGTACAATTCAGGATCTATTCCCCATGATTGGTTATTTCCTAAGATTGATGCTGCTGTTCACCATGGAGGTTCGGGTACCACTGGTGCTACATTGAGAGCTGGTTTGCCTACTATTATTAAGCCCTTCTTTGGGGATCAATTTTTCTATGCCCTAAGAGTTGAAGATATCGGTGTCGGTGTTGGGTTGAAGAATTTGAATTCAAAGTCATTAAGCAAAGCCTTGAAGGCTGTGACGAATGATTTGAAGATGATTGAAAAAGCAAAGAAACTTAGTGAAAGAATCAAGAAGGAAAACGGAGTCATGACTGCCATTGAAACTATTTATTCGGAATTGGAGTATGCCCGGAATCTTATTTCATCCAAACAAAAGCACAATGAGTTCAGCAGATCTAGTATGAGGTCTTCCGGAATTCAAACACCTATTGTGTATGAGGAAGACGAAGTTGAAGATGATGTTGATGACGATGATGACGATGACGATGAAGACGATGATGACGATGACGATGACGATGACGATGAAGTTGATGAGGCCGATGATGTTTCCAATGGGATTGCAAAATTGGCTAGAGAGCACGAGGTCAATTCAGACAAGAAGAAGGCAATTTCTGATGATGAGGAAGACTTTGCTGTTCATGTTTAAACTACACTATTTATTGAGTCGTATACAATAACACACAGGTGTTTGCTGTTGATGCTACATTTAACTATATTTATACATTTACGAAGTAATGAAGAATATGACAATTATGTAATCCACTTTTGACACTATATTGATAGCAAAAAAAACCTGCCTTTTTCGGCAGGGCTCCGAGTCTATTTGTATTTTGTCACGTGAATATAGGCAATTTCTCTGACTCAGAACATTCAGAAGGTTACATATTGAAAGTTAATTCCAAGCAACGTGCATCACACTTTTCTGTATTGCTTAAATTATACAGTTAGCAATATTGCCCTCAGAGACTTCTCATCGTTTCACAAGTCTAAAAAGTCGTTTTCTTCACATCATCTCCGAAATAAGCGAATCAAGCATCCACACTTTTGGCTGCGACACAATAAAAAATTACCCAGAACACATTTAATAGCTGATCAATGTTCAGTACGTGCAAGCATTTGGTATTATATTAACAAGAAACTGTACCTAAAAGTTAAGCCATTCAAAAGAAATTATGACAACCTCAAATCCCATCTATAAGGATATCACAGAGGAACAAAACGAATCCAATTCGTTTGCCCGTATGGTACCAGGGCAGACAATCGTCGAGATTCCTTCATACACGTTGGAATGTGGCGAAACTTTGAAGAATTTTCCTGTTGCATACAAGACGTGGGGACGTTTGAACAAGGATGCCGACAACACGTTACTTATTTGCCATGCCTTGACTGGATCATCTGATGTCCAGGATTGGTGGGGACCATTGTTGGGCACCGATAAGACGTTTGATCCATCGAGATTCTTTATTATTTGTATCAATTTTCTAGGTTCACCATATGGTTCATGTTCACCCGTTTCAATTGACAAGTCCACTGGAACGACATACGGGCCATCCTTCCCATTGGTCACAACTAAAGATGATCTTGGCATTCAAAAGTTGATTTTGGATTCGTTGGGGGTCAAGTCTATTGCTTGTGTCATTGGTGGCTCCATGGGAGGCATGATTGCCTTGGAGTACTCGTCCAAGTACAACAATACTCCTTACGTCAGATCGGTCATTGCACTTGCCACTTCTGCTAGAGCATCTGCTTGGTGTATTTCTTGGAACGAGACCCAGAGGCAATGTATTTTTAGTGACCCAGATTATAATGACGGGTACTATTACGAACTTGATAAAAAGCCAGACTCTGGACTTAGTGCGGCCAGAATGGCCGCATTGTTGACGTACAGATCAAGAAACTCATTTGAAGAAAGATTTGGAAGAAAATTACCTAATGCCAGACCACCAACTCCTGTTACTGAAGAGGATATCGCGGTCCAGGAAGAGAAGCAAGGGATCAGATATCCTAGAACCAAAGATGAAGAACATTGGTTATTGCATAATGATGGTTCCAAAGCCTCCTTGAACAGGACTAGCAGTAGTGTCCAAGGCCCCAAGCCCCAGACATATTTCACTGCGCAGTCATACTTGAGATATCAAGGTACCAAATTTATTAATCGTTTTGATGCAAATTGTTACATCTCTATCACAAGAAAGATGGACACTCATGATATCACTAGGCATAGAACTCCAGAAAATGTTACAGAGGACCCATTGCCAGGCTTCTTGAAGACTTTGACGCAGGACCACTTGATCATTGGCATCCAATCCGATGGGTTGTTTACGTATGGCGAACAGCAATTGTTGGGAGATAACATTCCAAATGTGACCTTGAAGAAGCTTGATTCTGCAGAGGGCCATGATGCGTTTTTGTTGGAATTTGAACTTATTGATTCATATTGTAGAAAGTTCTTGGAAGACCAATTGCCTGAGTTTTTCGATGACTCGATTGGAAAAATCGACCGGTTTGAAAATTGGAATGATTTTGTTGCCAGTCAAGACAACGGAGGCAACTCTGTCTTTGGTGAGGCCGAGAAGAACATCACTAACTGGTAGAATGAATAAATGCTTCTAAATATAAAAGAACGAGACATTTTTTAGAGCCGGTGCCGGCGCGCGAGGGGCTATGTTCTATATGCACAACGGCGGTCCTTTCGTCAACACCAAAAAAAAAATGAGTAACTGGCACGGACACTACAAGTGCTAGGATTACACCTCCATCACACCGAGCAGTAGAATCTAGCTATTGTATCAGGTCTTGGTAAACTTTTCTACAACACAGGGACTTGAATTTTGATTGATTGCCACCAGGCACACCAGTGGCTGATTGATTGATAGACTTAATTTGACCCAGACCATTGGTATCCAATATCGGCCGACAGGAATAATTTCCGCATGGACTCGAAAGGGAAGTTATTCCACTGTGACGTATGTTCCACGGACTGTACCAATAGAATACGCGTACAGTGTGCCATATGTACTGACTACGATTTATGTGTCCCATGTTTTGCCAGTGGCTCTACCACGGGAGACCACAAACCTTGGCATGACTACCAGATTATTGAACAAAACACCTATCCTATCTTTGACTCAGAGTGGGGTGCTGATGAAGAATTGTTATTGATTCAAGGTTGTGAAACATTTGGCTTGGGAAATTGGCAAGATATTGCTGACCATATTGGAAATCGTTCCAAAGAAGAGGTGGCACAACACTACTTTAAGATCTATCTTGAATCCAAGGACTACCCGTTGCCAGAAATGAATAAGGAATTCAACGACATCACCCCAATCCAGTTTTTGGAACAACGGAAAACGAGACTTGAAAACCGCAAGGGCTTGCCATTGCCTCCTCCCAAGAGCAAACCAGTCGCTTCAGTTCCATTATGTCACGAAATTCAAGGGTACATGCCTGGTAGATTAGAATTTGATTATGAAGCAGAGAACGATGCCGAAATCTCGATTAAGGACATGATCTTTGATCCTGAAGACCTGGCAGGAGATATCGAGTTGAAACTCACAATTTTGGACATTTACAATTCCAGACTTACGACTAGAGCAGAACGCAAGCGGGTGATGATCCTTAACAACCTATTGGATTACCGTAAGAATATCAGTGCTGATAAAAGAAAGTCGAAAGAAGAAAAGGATTTGCTAAAGAAAATCAACGCTTACATCAGAATATTGACCCCGGAGGATTTCAATTCGTTTGTAACTGATTTTTTGACTGAGTTGAAGTGTCGGATCAGAATCCAACAGTTACAGAACTGGAGACGGCACGGAATTACTACGTTGGAGGATGGTGCAAAGTTTGAGAAGGATAAGTTGATCAGACAAGCACATTATCAAAGAATGGGTAATGGAGGATTGAGTGCGAGACACTCCCAAAGTGCTACGCCATCTTATAATGGAATGTCGCCCGGAGCTGGTGGAAACTCCTCATTATCTAACGGACATCGCAAGCCTTATTCATTGGCCAACTCGCCACAACCCGAATTCAAGCCTAAGATTCCTACGAATGCTCGTGCTCCGTTAGATATTTCACATGCAGCCGACTTTGATTTGTTATCGAATGAGGAAAAGCAGTTGTGTGCTACGCTTAGAATTCTTCCCAAGCCGTATATTGCCATTAAGAATCAATT
The DNA here is from genome assembly GCA_030581575.1 of Teunomyces aglyptinius. Taxonomy (NCBI): domain Eukaryota; kingdom Fungi; phylum Ascomycota; class Pichiomycetes; order Serinales; family Debaryomycetaceae; genus Teunomyces; species Teunomyces aglyptinius. The sequence goes on from JAKTTR010000021.1 coordinate 168,855, forward strand.
GATGAAGGAAGCGTTGAAGAACAACGGGCTCTTGAAGAAGAAGGATGCTAGACAAGTCTTGAAGATTGACGTCAACAAAGCTTCGAAGATTTACGAGTTCTTTATTCAGATGGGATGGTGTGCTCAGGGATAGAAAAATAAAAAAGACGAAACAAGACAAAAAGAAAGTGGATATATAAAAACTTGCCTTTCTAGAGACGTTGTATATCTTGTATATTATTGTGTATTATAAAGGAACATTTGGCATTCAAAAATAATAATAATAATGAATCTCAAGCGAAGATAATACTTCGAGATCAACAGGACCCAAGGGTCTAGAAAATACCACTGCGTATGATTGTACCTATCGGGCCCAAGGGAGCTAGAGATAAATCTCAGGTGGCAGGAGAAGACGAGACCCAAAAACGTATTTCCGGGCGGTGCGATGCGTTTAGCCTGAATTTATCTCTGGTGCATGAGGGCCCTGAAAACGCCTCTATGGGTGAAGGGAGGAGTCTCACCAAAAAAATATCTATTGTATGGCCACTTGAGACAACAACGCGAATATACTTTATAGTCGATATGTATCTTTAGATGTGGAATATACAAGCCGAAGAAACCGTGGGTGTAGGTTTATAGTGAAATTTGAGTTGTTTTCGAGTTTGTATAGAGGAGTCTTGTATTGTATGGTTGTGGAGATATCAACAGGAGAAATATCCCTCATCGACAGTGACTGGCTTAGAGAGTGTGATTAAAAAACAGCTGATTCTTTGCGACCAAAATTAAAAAAAAAAATTGAATGATTTTCCAAGCAATATATATTGGTCTTTCTTAGATTATACGACTCCCGTGTGAATCCAGAACGTGCTGGTTCCTTCGAATTAAGATCCATATACTGGCGATTGGGAAAAAGCTGTCTTTGCACGTTATCTTTCTCGTTAGCTTCTTTTTTTCCAACATACAGATAAAACTCCCATCATGGCCGAGTATCTAAAATTGAATTCAACTCCATCTGGAAGACATGTCAACAAGAAACACATAATAATCGTTGGGGCGGGTATCATAGGGGTCTGTACCGCCTACTATCTAGTAAAACACCCCAAGTTTGATCCAGAAAAATACCACATCACTATCATAGAAAGTAAGAGAGTTGCTGGAGGTGCCAGTGGCAAAGCAGGTGGTTTGTTGGCACTTTGGGCATTTCCTCAACAAATAGTCCCGTTATCTTTCCAGCTACATCAAGAACTCTCGGATGAATACAATGGTGAGGAAGAATGGGGCTACAGACGACTCACCACAGTTTCTCTAGAAGGTGATATCAGCCATCTTAGCGACTCTGGGAACGATGAAGAAGAAGATGAAGTCGATGACACAGAGAATGACAAAGAAGAGTCGTTCAAGAGAACTACTGCCAACCAAGATAATCAGTCTCTTGCATCCTCGACCTCTGGCGAGCCTCCAAAGAAAACATCGCGAGCCACCCGCTCCAAGAACTCGTCAAATAAGAAGAAGAACAAATTACCACCTGACTTAAATTGGATCACTAGCTCCTTGATCAACAATTGCTCAACTTTGGGAGGTGCTGACACCACTGCACAGGTCCATCCTTATAAATTCACAAATTTCCTCTTGAAGAAAGCAGTAGAGGACAGTAAAGGTGCTTTGGAGGTGATTATTGGTAAGGTCAATGAAATCACATTTTCCATGGAAACCGGCAAAGCCACTGGTGTCTCGTTCATTCCAACCAGTGTCAAGACCAATGAGAACTTGAAGAACACTGTCATCGATTTGGAAGCGGAACAAACCGTCTTGGCAGTTGGACCATGGACCTCCAAGATTTTACCTGATTGCCCTATCTCTGGGTTGAGAGCACATTCGATCACAGTGGCTCCATTCAAGGACCAAACTGTGTCTCCTTACGCAATCTTTACCGAGTTCAAGACCGGTTCTTGTTCGTACATATCACCAGAAATCTACGCTAGACAGGATGAAGTTTACGTTTGCGGAGAAGGCGACTCTGCTGTCGATGTGCCAGAGACTTCGGATGATGTTAAAGTTGTTCAATCCAAGTGTGACGAATTGTTTAAGCAAGTTGGCAAAATATCACCAAACTTGAGAAAGGGTCGTATTTTAAAGAAGCAGGCATGTTATTTACCAGTATTGGATGTTCCTTCCTCTAGTGGACCTCTCATTGGTGAAACAAATGTTGAGAACCTTTTCCTTGCTTCCGGACACTCGTGTTGGGGTATCAACAATGCACCAGGTACAGGGAAAATCATGAGTGAGATATTATTGGAAGGGGTAGCTAGATCTGCTGATACTGGCGGGTTGGATCCATCTTTATATTTTGATGCCAGCGTTTTGGTAAGTGATTACGAAGAAGATTACCCTGAAGCTAACGATCATTATGAAGATAATGTTAATGAGACCAAAAATAAATAGTGGGAATCAGGGAGTCCATAGCTAATTTTCATGAATTATATATTAAGGTTATGATAGGAAGATAACGTAGTAGTGATGCTATTCTTTTTTTGTTAATCTTGCTTATGTGACACAATGACTGGGTTGGTTCTTTCCTCTAATGTTTGTTTGATCAGTTTGAAGAATTTCCAAATCTTCATGGTAAATAATGAGACAATCATCACTACTATGGTGGAGACCATCTTTTCATGCTTTTGCCACACCTCGTTGTCGAAGAAATGGATTTCATCCTTCTTTTTGTTTCTCAAGTATCGCGTGTTGGTATGTTTGTTTTCGATCCATGCTGGTTCAGCCTTGTGATAATTGAGATTTCTTTCAATTTCGTTCTCTCTAGAAACATCATTTATGATATCATGGAATGGTTCGTAGTTTTCTGGTCTGGCTTTGACGATATTTGGAGGAACTGGATGGACTTCACTGGTTGTGTCACTGGTGAGGATAATTGTGTAGTGTGGTGAAGGTAATCTCCTAATGATTTTTCGGATCAATTCATCGTGTTCTCTGATCGTGTAGTATCGTTCGTCCAAGTCTGTAGGCAATGGGCTGAGATTGATACGCAAGACTCTGGTTCTGGTATCATAATATGGAGCTACTTCATTTTCATCATCTCTCACTACATTGATTGTTTCAGCATCACAACTGGTAATGATATATTTTTCGAGAAAGTTCAAGTCCAACGGATCGTCGACCCACGGGAATCCTAGGACAGTCGATGCAAGTGTCAAATACTTTTTAATAAACGGCCAGTCGTGACTTCGTTTCAGTATTAAATCCTCAAATGTAAGACCTGGTTGATTGATTATGATATACTCATCTGAAGAACATTGTGTGATAAGTTTCTTGATCATATTGGTTACAGGACCAATCTCATGGGCCTGAGTATTGTCGTGTTCGAGTTCTGCTCTGAGACCAGGAACAACTTTATGAGAAGCAACAATCAACGGAACTGACTGGAATGCACTCACAATAGTGGCTATGTATAGTATTGCTGTGAGAGTTTTCATGCTTGCCAGAAGAAGAAGAGCGATAGCTTCACTTGTACATGTGACATGTAACATGGAATTACATACAGGAAATTGACTTTTTTGGTGCCGTACATTAACGGGGAAGAAATATGTCTAATTCCACTAAATACTCCTTACTTCCTCCAAGATGCTGACTGAACGTGCTTTGCATTATGCTCAAGAATTTGTTGACTTTCTTGATGCTTCACCAACACCATATCATGTTGTCAACACGGTCAAGAGCAAATTAACTGCTGCTGGCTTCAGTGAGATAGCTGAAAGAAATACTTGGAACAACCAAACCATAAAAAGAGGTGGTAAATACTTTGTCACGAGAAATGGTTCTTCCTTGATTGGTTTCACAGTGGGTGAGAAGTTTAAGAATGGTTCTGGTATTTCAATTGTTGGTGCACATACCGATTCGCCTTGTTTGAGAATAAAGCCCATCTCCAAGAAAACATCCGAAGGGTTCATTCAAGTTGGTGTTGAACAATACGGTGGCTTGATTGCCCATTCTTGGTTTGACAGAGACTTGTCTATTGCAGGTCGAGTCTATGTTAACGATAATGGATTGTTTGTTCCTAAACTTCTTAAGATTGATAAGCCTTTGTTGAGAATCCCAACCTTGGCTATTCATTTGAATAGAGAGGTAAACACCAAATTTGAATTCAACAAAGAGACCAAGTTGGTTCCAATAGCTGGGCAAACTGCTTTGGATAAAAATGAAATAGAAGAGAAGAAAACTAAGACTCACAGCTGTGCTGATGATCCCGAATTGCAATTATCCCCGGAACAATTTGAATCAATTCAAACTGTCATCAAGAGACACAATAAGTCTCTCATTGAGCTCATTGCGGAGGAACTTGGTGTTAAGCCGGAACAAATTGAAGATTTTGAATTATTATTATACGACCATCAAAAGTCTGCTATTGGTGGCTTGAATGAAGAGTTCATTTTCTCTTCCAGATTAGACAATCTGACATCATGTTATACTTCGGCTGTTGGTTTGATTGAATCCACTGAAACCTTGTCAACTCAAAGAGGTATCCAATTGATTTCGCTCTTCGATCATGAAGAAATTGGTTCTGTGTCTGCACAAGGGGCCGATTCCTCCTTCTTGCCAGATGTGATACATAGATTAACTACTATCAACTTTGAAGGTAATGAATCTGTCAACTTCTTCCATGAAACAATGGCAAAGTCCTTCTTGTTATCTTCTGATATGGCACATGGAGTTCATCCAAACTATGGTGAGGCTTACGAAGGGAAAAATAGACCAGAAGTTAACGCTGGTCCAGTCATAAAGATCAATGCAAACCAAAGATACGCTACCAACTCTCCTGGTATTGTGTTGATCAAGAAGGTTGCAGACAAGGTTAAAGTTCCGTTGCAGTTATTTGTTGTGAGAAACGATTCTCCTTGCGGCTCTACAATTGGTCCGATATTGTCTGCGAAGTTGGGTATCAGAACATTGGACTTGGGTAATCCTCAGTTGTCGATGCATTCAATTAGAGAAACTGGAGGAACTTACGATGTTGTTAAACTCGTTGACTTGTTCAAGAGTTTCTTTGACAACTATGCTGATTTGGAAGAGAAGATCTTAGCCGATAATGTAAGATTGTAGATAACTAAGTAGCAGGAAAGACATTTTCCGTCAGTTGGCCAACAATATTTCCTTGTGGGTAGTATGAACATATAATGTAGGATCCCCAGACTTGGTTACAATATTTCTTTGCACAGCCAAGGGAATTAGTATTGTTCCAGATCAATTGAGTGAAATGATCGTAAACCAGTTCCATTCCATAAACATACGTGGTTTCTTCATTGTACCATGCATCTACGGCTCCTTCATCTGAGTAACCAATAGCCAAGTTTTCACCGTATGGCCCTCCTGAGTGCTTTAATACTCCTGAACAATCATACTCAGCAGCATAACTTGTAGCAAAATCAACCAACGTAGAGTTCCATTTTAATTGCTGTGCTCCGTGTATCGCTCTTAAGCTATTATGAACATTTAGCATCTCTGTTGCAAAATCCTTTTTAGCTGCATCTGTCACTAGTGAAACAAACGATGCATCAGTAGTTTGCAGTGGTACTAATGTTGTTGGTACCGATTCAAGAAACAATTCCACTAATTGTGTTTTGGTTATGGTGATAGAATATACTTGTAACAACAAAATTGATAAAATAAATATGGTAATCATTCATAAGAATTTAGCATTTTCTCAAAATTTTGACACTTTTTATAGTTTTCCCAAAGTACTTGACCAAACCAACTTTCAAACATATCTTGAACTGTAATTTCCAGTTGAACAAGAATAAAAAAGCTTGAGTAGTTTATTTAATTTCATCAAGTGTGTAAAAACGATAAAACAAGTCTGAAACAATTCTGATTGCGGTACTGGTTTGCAATATTTTCAAAAATTTTGCAACTAGATCTTTCCAAAGAGAACCCGCAAATTTGCACAAAACACAGTGTCAGAATCCCACGGAAAAGGGCTGCAGATATTTTTAATCTGAAGCCAACTCTTAAGAATGTGAGGTTTTTTTCTTTGTGGCACTTGGAAAAAATATCTTAGACTGTCCTATACAAAAAGTGTTGCAATTATGTCATAGCCGATAAAGTAATACCTTCTAGAAGACTAAAATCGTACTACGAGAACGCAGTTGAGGTAATATGCGCTCTTGCCGAAGCTCGGATTCTACAGGCGAGGAGAAGGGTTCGAATTATTTAATCCGAAGACTAAAAAGCTTCTCTTGCAAGTGTGTTACAATGTACACGTGAGATCGCGAGATTATGTTTTTCCGAATGCCGTTCCAGAACATCTTCAAGCTTGGAAAGAGAAGTTGCTGAGATCGGTCAATACATAGCATTCTTAGATACATATGGTGCTATACTTCCAGGAATAGCAAGTGTAATAGCGCAGCAAGGTAAAAGTCAATTTTGTTTAGCAGTTTGTACCAAATTTTTGAGATTATATGATAGCTTGCAATCTGTGGCTGCATTTTTCTGGGGTGCTCGAAACCCTGAAGCCGTACAAAATGACAGCCAAGAAGAAGACTTAGTAATCACCAATTATTTCTTTAAATACTCTAACTTATCTAATGATCACCATTACATCTAATAACTTTTTACAACATTTCCTGCTTTTTCTTTACATATCCAATAGTTCGTTTCACATATAAATGATAACCGAAACTGAACTGATTAAGAAAAGTGCAAGCTTTTCAGACTTGGAACGAGCTGGAGATGATTCAAGTTCCAATGTCGTAGGAGAAGTAATAAAAGAGGACCTCAAGAGGGCATTAAGTGGAAGACAAATCAATATGATCACCATCGCTGGTGTCATTGGAACTGGACTATATTTAGGTACTGGGAAATCTCTTGCAACCGGAGGACCACTTTCATTATTATTATGTTACACGATTATTGGTATAATAGTGTACTTCACCATGTTAAGTTTAGGAGAGATGGCCGTGCAGTACCCAGTTTCTGGTTCCTTTACAACATATGCCAAAAGATTTGGAAGTGATTCTTTGGGATTTGCCATACTTTTGAATTATTGGTTCAATGATGCATGCTCAGTTGCCAGTGACTTAACTGCAGTTCAGTTGGTCATGAAATACTGGACAGACTTTCCATACTACGTTGTTGCACTCATCTTTTGGTTTCTATTGTTATTTTTGAATGTGATAGATGTCAGATTATATGGCGAAGCAGAATATTGGTTAGCCATTCTAAAGGTATTGACAATCATCATATTCTTCATAATAAGTATTGTGGTGAATGCTGGCCATAACAATACTCACCAATATATCGGGTTTAAGTGGTGGAGTTACGGCGATGCTCCTTTTGTGAATGGATTCAGAGGTTTCGCTAACGTTTTCGTTACAGCTGCTTTTGCATACGGAGGAACCGAATCAATCACATTGACCGCCGGTGAAACGGCTCGCCCAACCATTACTATCAAGAAAACAATCAAGAATGTATTCTGGAGAATCTTGATCTTTTACATTTTCACTGCGTTCTTCATCGGTATGAATGTCCCCTATGATTATCCTAACTTGGCTACCAGAAACGTCACAACTTCCCCATTTACGATAGTATTTCAAATGGCTGGGGCCAAGGCTGGTGGAAGTTTCATGAATGCAGTGATCTTGACGTCTGTTATCTCTGCTGGTAACCATGCATTGTTTGCGGGGTCAAGACTTGCTTTCAACTTGGGATCACAAGGATATTTTCCAAAAATTTTCACCAGAGTTAACCGCTTTAAGATCCCATATGTTGCAGTATTGTTTACATGGATCTGTGGTGGATTATGCTTTGGTTCATCCTTCATCGGAGCAGGTACCTTGTGGACTTGGTTACAAAGTATAGTTGGTTTATCCAACTTGATTAGTTGGTGGATCATTGGTATCACAAGTATTCGCTTTAGACGGGGTTTGGCACGTCAGAACAAGACTCACGAATTATTATTCAAAAACTGGACGTACCCTTTTGGTCCATGGTTTGTGGTCATTTTTGGAGGTTTTATCATTTTGGTTCAAGGTTGGACATCATTTTCTCCTTGGAACACAGCCAACTTTTTCCAAAACTACCTTGAATTGATAATTTTTCCAGTAACATTCCTTATTTGGTGGGTATTTAAAAGAGACAAATTTGTGAAGCTTGAGGACATGGATTTTGAAGCTGACAGATACTACGAAACTGAAGATGAATTAAGGGAAATTGAACACTTGAAGACATTAAGTGGTTGGGCGAAATTCAAAAGAGGTCTAATGGAAAACTTCTCTTGAAAGCACTGATTATCTAGCATAGATTATATCTACAGTTTGCATTAAATGTACATAAGTAATAATGTATATATGAGTCTTTGTGATAGGTCATAAGATTACTTGAACCTCAAATTCCTCTTCCAATTCTGTATCTCCAACGACAGAATCAAAGTCCAACTCTTCATCGTCGAAAATCAACTTTGCCTTCTTAAAATCAACATCTTTTTGATTGATGTTCTTACACTCAATGTAATGAAGTAATATTTTCAAGATTTTGGTACTGGGAGATACCAGAACCTCGATCTTCTTATTGTCTTTTCCTTTCAAACCGATAACAAAAAACTCATCCTTTGGTTCATCAGTTGCTGTTGCTGGTGCTAAAACTGGTTCTGGCTGTGGTATAATTTCATCAACTATCACCAAGTCATCGTCTGTTTCTTCGACTTTTTCATCTAATAAGTCAGACTCAAGAACCAGGGAATTGGACTTGAATTCCGGGTACGAGGAGATGCTATCTAATCTTGATTTTGGAATTAGTATGCATGTAATGATCGTAGGTTCAATTGAATCTATCGTATCTGTTATAGGATCAAAAGTCTCTGGTGGTTGTATCCTGAGTGTACTAGGTTTAAAAAATGGTTTCAATTCAATTTTGCCTTCAACCCACACTAAAGTTGTCAATGATGCATCATAATTGCATAGGTGTTGCGGTGGAAGACAGCTAATAAACTGTTTCCGATAGTACTCCAAAACCGCTTCCAAGATTCTTCCAAAAACCTTGGTACCTTTCATTCCAAAATTAGAAACAGAATCTACTTTGTAATTAGCAGGAACCTGTAATTTATTGGTCACCAGCAAGATATATCTGCGCTTTGTTTCATCTTCGTTTGTGAACGAATATCGTACGTCATCATCTTGAGATATGCTTCTATGCTTGTTTAAAAGGGTGAAATCGATTCCATCATCGTCATCATCATCACTAATATTATTTGGAGAAGACCAGTCATTGTTTCCTGAAATATCTTGTAGTTTCATACGTTCTTCTATCATCAACATCAAGGCTTTGCGATCTACTTGTGGGGGTGGGGTAATGCTGCCCTCGGATGCATCATCGACTTTCAGTTTAGGTTCTGGAACTTCAGTTTTCGGTTCAACAGTTTCTCTTAAAATATCATTACTGTCATTCGCTGGCAAAAGTCCTTCATCCTTTTCGTCAGTATTGGAGTCTTTTTGTTTAGCCTTCAGTTTCTTGGGCTTCGTTTTTTTCTTTTTCGAATCCAACGAGGATAAAGAAAAAAAGTCATCTTCAAGTAACTGTCGTTTCTTTTTCGCTGAAATGCTCAACTTCTTGCTCCCATCATTATCTATTATCGTGGATCCGTTATCCATTGGAAGAATAAAGATTTAATCTCAGGTGTATGGAATCGGAGTATCTTATTTGTGTGTAGAGTTTTATACAGTCCAGTTTAGATATAGCTGTAAACAAATAATTCTGATGATCGCGTACAACTCTCGGTAGATAAAGAAGAGAATCAATTGAAGATACAATGACAACACCAAAATCTCGTGACTTGACATTTAAAGCTAGGTTTCGTCACAGCTATGGTCAGAACAAAGAGGATTTCAATCTGGTTACGACTTACAAAGATGTGTGGGAAAAGAGTATGTTTATTATTGAAGAGAATAAGGTAGAATCTGAGGCAGCCAGAGGAAACTTGAAAATTAAACAACTAAGAGAAATCAGAATTCAAGATTTATTACTCAACCATCTTAAGATTCAAGAATCTACTCAAGACGAAATTAAAATTAGATTCAGCCTTCAAATTAATCTATTAACTGTTAAAGGTGGCACAGAAACTCCAACAAAAACCACCTTTGGAAACCCTACATACCTTGGAAAATTATTATCGAGAAATGCATGCGTTGTGAATGCTGGTGGCCAAATAACTTCCATAAAATGGTTGAACAAACTGGGAAGAAACAAAAACGTCAATACAAGCCAATACTTTGCAGTTGCATTATTCCACAACCCCAATGGAATAGACGATTCCATAAACAATCCCGAACTTAGCATATTTTACAAACCTAAGAAAAACAATTCCAATACGATAAATTCAGCTATAGAGATATGGAGGTTTGACCCAAAAGATAATAGCATACACCTAGAAAAGTTCTACGACACATCTGATTTCGGTGTATCAAACAACTTGAATTGGCTTCCCATTGAAATAACAGGAGATGAGTCGATTATTGGTGGCTTATGTGGGAACTTTACTGATGGGAAGTTGCATCTTTTCGAAATACGATCTGACCACCCAGCATACCTGAAAATAATTGAACCCTCATTTACATACTCTGCAGTAGGAATCAATGGCACCGAGGTTCCAAATATTACCTGTTATGATTTTGTTCAAGATGATAGGATTCTTGTGGGATTAAGTGATGGCTCGATAGCCGAATATATTCTTCCTTTTTATCAAGGTGGTTTGCACGATGATGATACTGATCCGACAATTCCATCATTTAACACACAACTAAGTCAAAGTGCAATTACATCTTTAATGGTTGCGGAGCCAGAAGCTGATAAGCTTGTCGTTCTTGCTAACACTTCTGGATACCATGCCTATTCGTTTGAATATCTGAACAGCATTCAAGGGAATATCGTCACAACTGTCAAATCATCAATCAAACCTTCTTATAACAAAACCCTTCAAACTTTTGTTTTTATCAATCACGATTCATTATATTGCAACCACTTGAGCAGTCCTCATGAGAGTGGTACAAACTTAACCAAGATAGACGCCTTTATTACAGCATCAAAGGTTTCAGAAGTTCTTGGACATCCTTTGAATATAACGGGTTCATCTGATGGTGATGTTATTTTATTGAACTATGCTAGAAAATTGCTAAATGGTGGAAAAATAACCAATAAGCTGTTGGTTCCTCTTAAGATTTGGAAACTCAAACAAGAAAACGATACGATAAAGCTTATGAGTCACTATGAAGTTTTGAATACCGAGGTTCCCTCCCAACTTCCAATTAGTCCTCCAGCTGTTCTCATTTCCTCCTTGGATTGGAATGAGAATATTATCGGTAGTTCTGTGTACACTGCTGGAACTAATTCTGGACTTATTATCCTTGAACGGCTAGATCCAAGTTGCGGAGCCTAGTTTGTAAATTGATACATGCGTTATGTATCTCTTCTTCAAATTGAATCAATACTTTGGGAAATTTGGATCAATACAATCACTCCAGCGATTAAGACCACCAATAACGTCCTTGGCATTCTTGAAACCAAACTCAAGTAACCGTTGCACTGCTAGTTGTGAATCATTGCCAAATCTGCAAATTACAACAATTGGATCTGTTGATTTATCAAACTCACGAGGAAGATACTGATTGAAATCATCCAATTTCTTGAATGTTGGGTCCCATTGAACATTTATGAAACCATCCAATTTAGCAATTTCATATTGTTCTTTGGGTCTCACGTCAAGCAAAACTGGAAGCTGGGTGGCTCCGTTCAATATTTCACTGAACCGCTGGACTTCAATTCTGAATTTTGAATCCAATGCATTTGGATTCACCTTTCCACAAAAGGCAGCATAATCAATCTTGTGGTCAATAATAGATTCTTTAGAGATTTGCGGCTCGGATCCACACACAGCACAACTTGCCTGTTTGTTTCTCATTTTAAACACTCTAATCTGCTGTTGAGGGTATGCTGAGTAGACAGATAAGAAAGGCTTGAAGTTCTCCTTTGTATAGAAACCAGTCAATATTTTAATAGTTTCAACGGCCATTGTCACACCGACAAGACCAATAACGGGTCCAATCACTCCACCATCCGAACAAGTTGTTACTGATTCTGCTGAAGGAGGTTTTGGATAAAAGCATCTGTAGCAAGGTCCATGTTGGTTAAAGTTCAAAATTGATAGCTGGCCATCTGTTTTTAATCCCGACCCACTGACAATCGTTTTACCGCAAAGAACAGATACGTCATTGATCAAGTATCTAATAGCTGGTGCATCCGTGCAATCTAAGATCAAGTCGTACTGCGATACTATGTCAAATGCATTATCATTTGTCATTCTATAGGGATACGTTGTAACGTTGACGTGGGGATTTAATTTTCTGATGTACCTTCTAGCCGATTCACATTTATGGATACCCACTGAATCGGTTGTATGAAGCACCTGTCTATGCAAATTACTGGTATCAACCACATCATCATCTATTATTCCTATTTTACCAATACCAGCAGCAGATAAGTAGAGTAAAGCAGGACACCCAAGACCCCCGGCGCCAACAACTAATATGCTTGACAGCTTAAGCTTTAATTGTGATTCTAGAGATCCAAATTGGGGTACTATCATCTGTCTTCCATATCTCTTGTACTCATCCAAGCAGAGTCCCGTCCCCAATTGTTGAGAATTTTCTTTTTTTAACAGGTCTTCACGGAAATGATTTGATTCAACCTCAAGTTTTAGCTTTTTATTCTCCTCTTCAAGTTGCTTTATTCTTGCTAATAATCCTTCAGTTGACATTATCTCTTGCTCTCGACCAGAAGTTAAGATCAAATGCAAAATTTATTTTTCGCATTGTGGCACTACAAAGGTTCAGACTACGTACTTATTAAAGAGAAGTATATTACTTGTAAGCGTATGAACAGTAAGGTTTTTTAAGCTGGGTTCAAACTAAACAATCTTTTGCTTGACGAAGAAACTCTTCAAATGACGTAATTGGTAAACACAGGTACTGATCAAGACAACCAATTGGATAATAGTCCACTTAACAACTCTAGCATTGGTGGATTCCGATTGGTTTCTGAAGATAGCTTCTCTTTCTCTCATGTTCTCTTGTTCGTAGTGGATCTCTTGTAACTTCTTGTTCAACTGTTGAACTTGCAAAGTTAAAGCGTCAACTCTCTTAGTCGACTTAGAGTCAACATAGTCATGGGCAGACCCTGTAACAATATCCAAGAAAATACGATGTTGCTTGTTGGTTCTACCATCATCATAAACTGGGGTCAAGCAAAACTTGTGTTCACCAGATTCAACAGAGGTGTACGTGAATTCACCAGTAGAAGAAGATTTTTGGTTAACGACACGGTGGTTGTTGTCAAATGTTTCCTGAATAGTTAGTAACTTAGAATATAAGATGATAAAACCCACAATTTATCCTTGGCTCTAGCTGATGAGGTATTATGTCAATTCATTCCATCATCATAGAAGACCGCCAACAAGGATCAACTGCGTCATAAAAATAACGTACATCAACAGTGATTTGGACACCCAATCCGTATGGCTTGCTGTATTGTCTGTCGTGTTCATTCATCTCGTAAGCATCAATCTTACCAACAAGCAAAGTTGAGGCTTGCAATTCTTCAAAGAAACATCTAGTTTCGCCCGTTTTTAAGTAGAAGTGCAAGGCATGCGAGACCTGTATCAACGCCAACAATGCAATGAGAAACTTCATATTCGCTAGAGTAGAATTTGCTAGAGGATGAAAGTGTGAGCACAAGGGTTCAGTTGTTTGTTCAGTGTGATCCAGTCGACGCGTGTCAAATTTTCAAATTGATAATGCACGACCTTCTGCAATAGCAACCTGTACATAATTTCAATTCTTTTCGGTGCTGTTTTTTATTACGTATAATCAAAGTCATCGTCATACAGTAGACAGCAAAATCACCATGTATAATGATCCATATTAATATTTTCACATTAGACCTAATGGCATCTAACCAAGAGGTTAATGATAGGTTGAAATTTATTTTCTGTAGAATAATTAAACCTGGGTAGCATTACTCCATTCTGTACACATGCAGAGTTATGAAGTGTGATATCATGCATTCAACCACTACATCGGTCACAGAAATAACGGTTACCGAGTTGAACTGTCACTTATCAGTCACTTCGAGATGATTGGATTCCTTCTCCGCACTTTCGAGGAAGCGGAGAACAGTAATTATAGTAAGCCCATATGAGACTCCGTTTATTGATGAAACGTGAATGCTATTTCCGCTCGTTTCACCTGTTCTAGAGGTGAATTTCAGGTCACTTCAATTTCTTTTTTGTCCCCGCGCCACCCCAAAAGTAGTAAATAGCGCATCCTTATCATTGCCGCGCCGAGGTCTGGATTAGGAATTTTATACTCAGCGTCTATAAATACCCCTCTCGATCGCCCACAATTTTTCTTGCCTCCTCATATTAAAAACTTCACTACAAACTACTCGATAAAAAACTGATGAAAAATGTTTGCCCTCACATCAGAAGACTGCCATGATTCAGCCCCTAAAGGTAAACCACGACTGCCTCAGTCTCAGGGGGTTATTTTAAACCCAACCCAACTTACGCCTAGATCGTCCTCCGTATCTTCGTCATCATCTACGTTGGGTTTAAACTTGAATGATAACTTGGTTATCTCCGGTGAAGCTATGATTCCTAATGGAAAGTCGGCGGCTCTTTCGTCGTCGGTCACTTTCTCTTCGAAATCAAGCTTTTCCGATAACCTCCTGAGACTGACAATTTCTACTACCTCACCTACTACTACTACTACCACTATTAAAACTTTACCTTCCGAATCTATCAAGAGACGGAATGGCTCAGTTAGCTCTTCTAAGAAGAGTGTTGAGTCTGCAAACCTGAAGAAAGCTAGATCTTCCAGCTTTCCAACTTCTGTTACCCCTTCGTTGGTTTCTCTTTCGATTCCAAACCAGTTGAACATTTCTATTGAAATGGCTACCTTGAAGGACTACAAAAGAGTTGCTAAAACTTTGGTTATTGCCTTTGAGGATGACCCATTCATGAACTACATCTTGAACACGACTAATATTAATAAGTCGTCTACTCCAAAAAATATTTACAAGAAGAAAAAGTTGGATTTAATGCTTGCTTACTTTGAATATGGGGTTTATGAATGTCTCAGCTTAAATGGGAAGATTTTTGTCATTAAGGACAAAATGCAAGAAGCCACCTTTGAGGATATGGGAATTAAGACCAATAAATTTCCATACCTTGGTGTATCACTTTGGAACCAAATCTATGGTGCTAATGTTGATACTGAATACTCATCATCTGGTTCTGATTCAGAAGAAGATGTGAGTAACGATGATTACTTTGCTAGTGATTCCTTAAGATTCATTGATAACATTCATCGTTCTTACGTGAAATATAACATGAAGACGATGTTTGGAACTTGCAGATCAAATCTCAAGAAGAAGTTGCCATTTTTAACAAAAGTTAGAAACGAGGTCTTGGTTGATCAATTGATTAAGAAAGACTCCGAGAAATCATTTGATATTTGGTACTTGAGTGATATTGCTACCTTACCTTCAATGAGAGGTAAGGGTTTGGGTAAGATTTTGATTAACCACGTCATCAACGAATATATCAATAAGGTTTCAGAGAAGTCTTACGTTTATTTGGAGAGTTCTAATCCCGTGAACCGTAAGTTCTATCAGAAGTTGAACTTTCAATTGATGAAGACTTATTCCATTAAGAACAGCAAGTATGTTGATTCCCAGAAGGTCCTTACAGAAGATCCTAAGAATGAAAAAATCAATATGGATTCCATGGTTTATTTTCCTCTTTAAGTGATGAATCACTACGAATTTCAATTGTTCATTTCCTGCGTTCTATTGCACAGAAAGTACATTTTTGCCTAGTATACATTTTCATAATAAGTTGAAAGGACAACCTGTTGAGCCTTCTCTTACTGTGACTAATGTATATTATGCTAAAAGTGTGCCATAAGAACCGTTAATGAATGTTGATATTTCGATTTAGTAGTAAGTTTTCATGCTCAAAAGAGAAAAAAAAGGATGAAGGTTTTCTTCAATTAGTACTTTTCTTGAAGTGAATACCATCCACCATAGGTTTATTGTTCATTTCATTTCTTCTGGCTATTGTTTATTGTTTCGAGTTTGTATGGAAATATACGAGCTGGTACGCCAGTAAATTATAAATACTTAATTCATTTGTAGAATGTTGTTGTAATGTACCATAGAAGCTTTCGGAAACGTAGGAAGTTTGACAGAGTATTTTTCGGCGCGCTTAAAAAATCGTGTAAAAATCTGTTTGGTTATATTGCATTTCTTCACTTACACATGATAAGGAACTTACGAAGACCTTTAAAAAATGCATTAAGCATAAATAAAAGAGCCTCACTTACACGGTGTTTCTCTGTATCAAGTCAAGTTTGTTCTATTGCAAAAGATACTCATCAAATAAACAAAATAGAAGATACTGGAGAAAGCGAGACTAAATCCAACGGTGATGGACCTCCAATTGATGAGAAAGGGTTATACTATGGGAAGTTTACCAAAGAAGAATACGAAGAAGCATCGAAAACCATAAGAGAACAAATAAATAATCTTGAAGGCAGCATTAAAGGTGGGCATGATGTTAGAGAGAATTTGGGGAAAATGCCTCAGTTTCCAAGCAGAGATGAACATGGCTCGAAAAAGATTAAAAATCTTACAGATTTGTTTACTCAAACTATCAAGACGACTGGACCTATGACTCTTTCGGCATATATGAGACAATGCTTGACACATCCTGATTTTGGGTACTACACCACTCGAGACCCGTTGGACACAACTGAGGGAGATTTCATTACATCCCCAGAAATATCTTCAGTATTTGGGGAAATGATTGGAGTGTGGTTATTTACAGTTTGGACCAGTCAAGGACGTCCAAGAAATATTAACGTTATTGAATTTGGGCCAGGTAAAGGTACCTTAATGCATGATTCAATGAACGTCTTCAACAGGTTTGTGATTCGCGCTGGTATTACTAACTTAAACATTGAGATCAATATGATTGAAGCATCTCATGTGTTGAGAAAGTTACAGTGGGAATTGTTATGTGGAGCTGAAAATGCCTTCGAAACAACTGAGGAGTCCTTTAATTTATCAACAACTAAGTGGGGCAATACTATAAAATGGTTGGATACAGAAAAGGATATTCAGCAGACAGAAAATGTTGCAAACTACGTTATTGCTCACGAGTTTTTTGATGCATTACCAATTAAAAGCTTTCAAAAGACCGAAAACGGTTGGAGAGAACTCTTGGTAGAACACACTTCAAGTGTTGTTAATACTCAACCAAAATTGCCCAGCTCGGGCCAAGAATCCATAACACAAGATAATACCTTATTGGAAACGGAGTTTCATTTGACGATTTCTCCAAAGGAAACCCCTTCTTCTATTCTTCCCACCCTTAATTCAAGATTTAGAGATTTGGAAATTGGTACAAGAATAGAAATGTGTTCTGAAGCAGAATTGTACGTTATGAAAATGGCACAACTCTTAAATAATGAAAAGAAGGTAGGTTCCGTGTTGATTGTTGATTATGGGTTAGAAGACCAGGTTCCAGAAAACTCGTTGAGAGGGATTTACAAACACAAATTTGTCTCGCCTTTCATCAAACCTGGGGACGTTGATTTGTCTATTGATGTTGATTTTGGAAACCTTGTCTCCATTACATCCAATGTTGTTGAATCTTTTGGCCCTATTGATCAAGGTGATTGGTTACACAACATGGGAGTCGGGTACAGGATAGACCAGTTGATTAAAAAAAATGTTGACAATCCTCAGAAGCAAGAAAAGATTTACGAATCATACAGGCGACTTACTGATAAAGATGAAAAATCCATGGGAAAGATTTATAAGTTTTTAAGTTTGATGCCACTTAATTCTGAAAAGCCCGGTGGATTCTAGACAATTACCTGTTTATAGTATAGATAGAATTCATCATCGTGTTACACGTGATAATAATGTAAAAAATTAGCTCCGATACCGGGAGTTGAACCCGGGTCTGCTCGGTGAAAGCGAACCGTGCTAGCCGTTACACTATATCGGATTTTCTTATTGTTTAAGAATTCAATAATGTATATATAATCACATTCATTTGATGTCCCAATTTAAGAATAGAACATTATATATAAAACATTAATGATATAGTAATTATTTAAGTGAATAAACACTACGAAATTTGACTTTTAATGCTAAGGATATCCTTCATTTTGTTACAGCTTAGTTGGCGCTTCTTCTTTTTGTAAAATTCAGAATAATGTTCAATATTTTATGATATTAGAAATACACTAATCAACAATTGTTGAATTCAAGATGTCACCAACCAGCTCCAAATATCAACTCCTTGAAATGAAATGTCCAGATTACTATGTTCACCATAACAAAGACAATAATGTTGAAGAAGAAGTCTTATTTCTTCTACTTCATCAATTAATTCAAGACTATTAATTCTTCTCAACTCAAGAGGATCAACCCATGGTTTTTTATTATCGGAATTTAAATTATAGCCTCCAATATCACTCAAATCAGTCACTCTTATATTCCGTAAGCCACATTTGTTTGATAAGAAATCCACTTTAGATTCTAATGTTGGAAATTTATCAAAAGTAGGTAAATAAATGCCCCTATCCAATAGATTCTTGGTCATAGTATTACCGAAGGCATCACCAAGAGAAAGTGGCTCATAAATCAAGTAGGAAACCAAAGAATCAGTTTTCTCTTTCCAAAAATTTATTATTGATTCATTTTCCTCTGGTGACATATAGCAAAGAACACACTCACTTAAAATCAATGTGGGTTTTGTTTTATCAAAATATTCCGTCAACACCTTGTTCAGAGTTGAATCATTAATCAATCGTAAATCGTAACCAATAAGATGATAATTTTCAGTATGAATATCGGACAGAAGTTCAAGAAATGCATCCCTTGTTTTTATTGTCTCCACGGTAGAATTATTCCAACCTAGGATTCCGCTTAAAGATTTACTTTTCTGAATAGCTAGCTTTTTGATTTTGGTGGATTCTGGAAAGTCGATTTCAAAGTAGACAATGTCCTTATTTTGCTCTAGCAATTTGAATACTCTAGTATCAGTCCCACCTCCTAGTGAAATTATTTGGCATTGACCAAACTCTTTTATATATTTATCAACAGTTATATCTATCAGTTTGGTACGGAAATATGTTCCTTTGTTGATCAAGGGTAATTTCCTTTCACTTAAGATAGATCTAAGAGTTCTTCCAGCAGATAGATTTGTATAGCCTGTGCAGAATTGTAAGTTTTCTTGATACGAAGACAAAAGATCACTAATAAATGAATCATGAGGAATAAAGTAAGACTTTTGATTGGCGCTGTATCGACAAGTCAACGCATCTAGATCAGTGGAACGTATTATCTTATCTTTCTTCTCTTGTGGGGATAACATGGCTTCATGAAGTGTTGTGAATTTTTGCTTTAAGATTTACGCGTTTAATATGAAGTATTAGTGTGGTGGACAAGTTATGAACAATGTTTATATAAATTTACACCTTTTTGATAATAACCCACCAATTATCCTTTTCATATCCATCTCTAACTATAGTACATTGTTTGGTCTTCAATGCATTTTCGACCAATTCCCCCTTTTTGTATAAATGGTAATACCTATATTTGGTATTCTTTTCCGAGGCTTTAGATTCTTCCAATGCCTCGGATTCTTCTATAACTTGATTAAGTCCAACTTCTCCTTCGGATTGTTCTAAAGTTTGAGTCGTTTCTGTACTCTGCTGGTTTTTCTTACTTCTGAGTTTTTTCACCTTAGGTTTCTTTTCTTGCTTCTTCTGAAGTACCCAGGGAATCAATATATCTTGGTCATCACCCTCCTTATACCCTCTACGGGAATTCTCTTGTTCTAGGGCCCAGCAGTAAATCAAAAGCTCTCCACCAGACTTCAACTTGGATAACATATGTGCAATTGCATCAATTCTTCTATCCTCTGTGGCAAAATGATGTATCACAGCGATCGAAATAGCAAAATCAAAAGTATCAGTTGGATGAGGCAAATTCAACCCGTCAGCAACACCCAAATTGAACAAATTATTCGAATTGTCTTTGGCACATTTGATCAAGCCATCAGACCTATCAGTACCAATCATGAATAATTTCTTGTTAATTCCCAAATATTTCCCATTACCACAGCCAACGTCCAATCCTATGGAATAGTCTTCACGACTTTGAAGAAAACTTTCTACTATGGGCCATGGTTTGTATCGAGTTTGTGAAAAATGTCCAGCAATCTCATTATAAATTGAATGAACAAAGTTTTCCTCTTGAGTCTTTGGATCCAACCCTTTTTCAATACTAACAGATGGAACAGACATGGGATATACTTGTACCAATGCTATTGGAAGCGTTTAGGATGAGCATCCCGCATTTTTTAATATCATGTGACTTGAAACAGACAACAGTGGGGAAAAGGGATGGGCTAGCTGTCTTGCCACTACGTAACTCACCAAACCACCACTACAGCTAGAAAGCACACAAATGCTATACACATTTGGGCAAAGTGTTCTAATATCATCAAAAGACATAACCATAAAAAGTACATTCTTAGATATGGCCCAAAAGCTCCTTTTGCATGTCAAGTTTTTCCTTGTTCCTTTGACAGATGCACAACTTTAATGGTTGGAAATATCTTGTACAGCTTTCTCTATATCTTTTAATAATTGGATTGTACGCGAAGTATAGAAGGGAGAAACATACACAATGGAGATAGAAAGATGTTACAGGGTAATACGATCTGTTTTCATTCCTATAGTATTTGCTTCATTAGCATATATTTATTATCCATCGTCGAATGAATTGAGCTTGCTTCAAGATCTTATTCTGGACTTTCCTGTTACAATTCCTGTTATAGTGAGTTTTAGTGACAAGGGTTTTATATTTCCTGATCTCGTCGAGGCTGCTCAAATGCAAGCCGACGCTTTATTGATATCAAAAGATTTCAAAAGAAACATTCGCGTGGTATTGGTTGATCAGATAACCAAAGAGAGTTTAGACGCAGAAGACGAAATCTCTTATGTCCTCTACATTGGATTGAATTCGGAAGTGAGCGTTTTCGTTGACCTAGAAGAACCGTTCGCATATCTCTACTACACATTAAAGTCAATACATTCAAATGATTTGCCATTTTTTATTGCACAAGCTGTCATTGAAAATTTGCTAGAGCCGGAGCTAACTTTGCTTGAATATGGAATATATCCCAGTCACCTGAAGAACATCAAGCTCGAAATACTAGCAAAAACTCGCTATAGATTATTGCAAATGATGGACAGAAGTAGGGAAGTGCTCAACAATACTTTCAATTATCAAAAATTATATATGACTGTTACGCAATTATTGCAGTCACCCAAGGCGGATTGGTCTAATGATCTTGCTGTGATGGAAAATCTCCTAGCAACGCTGATAGACTGAAGTTGTCTCTTGTATATATAAAGAAGTCGTGCGACGTTCATTTTCAAAATATTTGCTAAAGAACTAAACGAAGTCAGATTACAAGAAGAACACAACAAGAACACACCCAGAGATGGCTGATTATTTAGAAGATAGGAAAGAGGAGGACATTTGCTCAGATATAGATCTAGATGAGGAAGATGAAGAATTAATTTGGAGAGTATTCTATAGAGCCCATGACAACTTCAACAAAAGGCAACAAGATGAAGACAACAATAAAGAGTTTGAAGAAAACTTTTCAGAAGATTCCTATGATGATCAGATTGATGACCTAAGTGATTTATCCGAAATTGAGGATCCAGAACTAGTAGCAAAATACAGAGAGTTGAAACTGTCTAAGTATGATAAGAATTTAAGCGAGGAGGAGAAGAAGAGGCTACTCATAGCAAATTTCACAGAAGAACAAATGGAACGCTTTGAAGCATACAGACGAATGAGAGTTAATAAGCCAGGAATAAAGAAAGTATGTAATAGCATACTAGGTCATTCCATTCCACAGAATGTTGCAATTGTGTTGGCTGGTATTTCCAAGCTGTTCTTAGGAGAGATAATAACAAAGGCATTCGAAGTAAAGGAACGTGAAGCAAAGGAAAAATTGACACGTGGGATAGATATGAAAAAGAAGCAGAAGAGAAGAATAAAAGAAAGCTTAGAACGTGGAGAGGATATTGAAGTTGACGATTTCAAATTACAATACGAAGGGGATAGTATAAAGCCTTTGGATCCAAATCATATTCGAGAAGCGTGGAGGTTGTATAAGTTAGAAGACAGCAGTGCCTTTGCATCTCAGTGGAGAAGGCAGGGCGAAGCAGATGGAATGATGTTTAGGTAAGAGCCCCTATAAAGCTGCTCTTGAGAAGGAATAATTCATGAACATATTGGTACCATAATACAGGAAGTAGAAAGGAAATACATAATGGAAATGATTTTAACGGGGATACAGATTAAGAACTGGGAGGTAGCGTTTCATGACTATTTAAGTTGGGGCCTTTTGATTCAGAGATACTTCTTGAAGAAGTAGTAAACTTAAAATGTTTGAAGGGAAGAATGTACCAAGGCTATATTAGCGCTTTTACATGTATTTGCACAGAACAAACCATCGTTATTCATTCTTTAATTCTGTAGTTTCTAGTTGTTCGAGCAAAGTAAAGATATTCATTCTCAGTAAGCCAAATTGGTCTTCAAAGAAAAATAGCCACACACACATAATGGCAGAACACGAGGTATGTTGTATCTTTCAGGAACCTAACGGTCGACAACATCTTTCCAGGATTCTGTGTAAATTGAACGCGATGAAATTGCATTGCAGTGGATTTATCATTTTGAATTTTCAAACTACAATCATTGAAAACTAGGAAGTAAATCACCCACAAATATCGTAATATAGCGTCTGTATTAGCAAAGTTGAAGCGAGATTTATCTTCCTTTTATTTGGCAATAAAAATATAACATACTGTTTGTGTTGCTAAAATCAAAGCTATAGGATATATTAAAAGCTTTATGCGAACCTAATTCAAAAGGAATTTTTCTGACGAGTATATCGAAGGTTGAGTAATGATTTAGTTAACTATCCTGTACTTGTGAGGTACTTCCTTATTTTCTCATTCTCTTCTTTGATTCTTTGTTACGCAATAATTTCCATCTTCATGGCAGGTTTAGGTGCGTGAATTGTTTCTATGGTCCTTCGAGATCTCCGTTCATGTAGACAGATGTGTTGGGTTCTTTATGTGGAGTTTCTTAATACTTGACGTCTCGAAATTGGTTTATTATGTGACTCCAGACATCCTCATCGTTGTCGCCATATTGGACAAGGTTTCAATAGTGGTCTTTCACTTTGCAAAGTATTGTAACAATATGACCTATAGAAATCTAGGTTGTATTTATCCATCTGGAAAGTATCACATTGTGATTCTGAATGTAAAATATGACCTTTAAGATTTCTCCTGTATTGTTTCAAGTTATTGCTCTAACATCCTCTCTTTTACAT
Organism: Teunomyces aglyptinius; assembly: GCA_030581575.1. Classification (NCBI taxonomy): domain Eukaryota; kingdom Fungi; phylum Ascomycota; class Pichiomycetes; order Serinales; family Debaryomycetaceae; genus Teunomyces; species Teunomyces aglyptinius. The sequence continues at coordinate 192,385 of JAKTTR010000021.1, forward strand.
TCTGATTTCAGAGATTCATTTTGTTTCCCATATACATTCATATCTCTATGACTTACAATCTAGTGATTCTTGCCCGATTTATAACAACAATTCTTGTCACAACAATTCAGCTTGGTTATTGTGATAATGGCAATATAGTGGACTAGTTCATTCCTTATTAATCAAAAGAATTGAAGTTTTCAAACCCCTCGTCCCACTATTCCATAACTTTTTCGGTCATGTCATACGTTAAATTTTGGAATGAATTGGCAATGCCTTGAAATTCCTCGCATGGATAAAGAACCTCTGCGGTGCCCTACCGTTTGAAGTCTCGTAGGTGGACGGTGGTGCTAAGAATTTTGAAATCATTCAAAACACTTCCTTGGATCACAGACCCTTCGTCTGGCATGGTACTACGAGCATCGAAATTGTGGGTTCTTCCGTGATGTGCCTGAAATAAAATATTGTGTCGGGTTCCCTGGTAACGCTGCTATCAAGATTCTAGTTAAGGGATGTCTTGTTATTTTGTCCCCAATGTTTTCTCCCCGATATCTTAGTGCTGTGAATTTTGTGAGTAATCAGGAACATGACACGAGAGCCGGTACTTCTTGTGGTGTCAAGCTGGGTGTAACTCACATAATTTGTCAATGCATGTGAATTAAAGTTGCACAGTTGCCAAATTATGTAAACGAAAGTTAGTTCAGGTCACCTATGTTGTCTACGGCTTATCCAAAGTTAGATAAGAAACAACGCCATTTATCGGAAGCTCCCAAGAAATCTTACTACTGACGACTACGAATGAGAATAAAGTATTCACCTTGCACAGGTTAAACTATCACTTTTTAGTAAAGTTGCATTTGGTTCAAGTATACTTCTATTTTTACATTCATTATTACCAAAATGGAATGGCAGAATTGGAATATTACTTCTTTAAGAAGATAGCCATGACTCTTTACAACGATCTTGGAGAAGCAGAAAATTTTTGATATAAAGTCCGACTAAATACTTTGGATTGCCTGTCAGGTACCTCTTCAGAATGGAAGACTGAAGTTTGGACCTTTGAGGAAAGACCACAGATATCTTACTGTGCACCGAGGAGAATGCAGATATTCGAGTTGACAAATTGGTGGAAATCTTATTTAGAAAGTTTGGGAGATTCAAGATTAATAGGTCTACAGTCTACAGATTTGCCAAGGTTTCTTGTGCTCTCACTCTTAAGCTTGCCAGAGTATATAGCATTGAGAGAAACGCTCCCTCAAAAAAAAAAAAGAGCCACGGTTTGAACTTGCCATAAAAGATTTAGACAGCGATGTTAATTATTTAGAGAATTGTGTCTTTCTAGGTGAGGCTGGTTTCAACATCAGTATAGAGCGGTTAGGTGACTAGGCTCCTAAAGGGAAAATTCCAGTATTTAATAAGCCAGCTACTAATTTGGAGAATCGTACAATTCTAGGGGCAGTAAACTCAATAGGGCTAGCCCTCTTGAGTTTACGGGAACCCGAGATACTAGTTTAAAAAACGTAAGACGAATGCTGGTAATTCTCTAAAGGAACTGTCATTGGTTACCTTAAGGCGTTCTTACTTAACGTTCTTGACAGAGCAGATAAAATCCCCGAACTTAAGAATGCTTACATAGTTATGGATAATGGAAGTATTCATCAGACTTCTAGTATAACATGCATAATTGAAAGTAGAAGTTACAGAGTACCTTGCTTACCCCTTATTCGCCTGTGCCCAATACGATTGAAAATTTCTGGTACTTTCTCAAAAGTAAAATCAAAAGACATACTTTTACAAAGGGTTGCTTCAAAATCGCATAGTTGAAGCAGCGGTATCAATTCCAACCGAACATCTCCACAATAGTGCACGGAATTCTGTTGATTGCTTTCAAACTTGTCTTGAAAGACAACCACTTTGAATTTTTAGTGGACATAATCAAATCCCAAATGAGTTGCTTTCTCATACTGAGCTACTATTGTTATTTCCAAAATCAAACCTTCATAATTATATACTTCTAGGAATATTATGAGAATAAACATGTTTGTCTTGAAGACCATATAGAACACAATATCCTTAATGTTAAGCTTAATACAAACCGATCAAATTTTGACAGCTAATTCCAGATTCGAATTTAAATTATGGGAATAGCATACCAATTGTTTCATTAGTACTCTGACTTAAAAAAACCAGCTACTGTACTGTACTGCGAAGTATGACACTGGAGACATTTGACATTTTTCAGTGACCAGGCCGGAACTCACTTAACAGAGGTGTGACTTTTTCTTAAAATTAAAGTGCACAACAAAAAAAACACGTACAGAGTACATCAAAAACGACAACTGCAGGATTCGAACCTGCGCGGGCAAAGCCCAAAAGATTTCTAATCTTTCTCCTTAACCACTCGGACAAGTTGCCTAGTTTTAAAAGAAATATTTATATGAATGTAAATATTAATATACTCAAAATATGAAATACTTTTTTAAAGGTGATTTTCCACTTCTCCTATCCGTATGTCTCTGTTTCAAATGATTTCATTCGAATTTTCTTTGCATTTAATTTACTTCTCCGCAATTTGTTACCCCATTTAAAATTACAACTACAAAACACACAAATCATTGAATAGACACAATGTCTTATAGTAGAGGTTTCAAATGATGTGTAACGATTTCCTATTACTGATTCTTTCAAACCAACAGGAAGGTTATTGGTACATATTAGGACGATTAGATTGTTGAATTGTTACCTCGACGTGTTTCTGATCGTCAACTGTTTTGTTTGACATAAAAACCAAATGTCTTACTTTCTTATACCACTGAGTAAATATCAATAGTTTTCTTAAAGTAACTCAGTAATCGGCGATTTGCATATCATTAAATGCACCAACTGCTCTTCCAACTCAGTACCAAAATAAGGCATAGATTACTAATACAGAGTTATTTACCATTTGTAATCATAGGTTAATAATACGACAATAGTAATCATAGGTTACTGTTACAGTAATTATTAATCCACCTCAAATTGGTTATAGACTGCTTGGATTGATACACGACAACCTTTATTTCAACAGTTGCCTCTCGGGTGCAGGCTTACTTTGCACAAGGGCGTGACAAGAAGTTTCAACACTTCAAACAATGGACTTGCCATTTCTGTGACAGTCCAGACCACTTTCTTAGCCGGTGTCCTTTGTTTGCTGCAATGAAGAAGCATTTCAAAACTGGGGAGTCATTTCGCACCATCACGGAGCCATCCGGTATTGAACCCCTTTCTTTCTTGATTCTGGTGCCACACTCTATATTTGCAAACTGACGCTGTTGCTTCTTTTTCTTACTCCCAATTAAGGTCGGATTATGGGAGTAAAAGCATAGGGTTTTCTTCTAATCTAGGGCAAAGGAACCGTGATATTTGATGCAATAGTAACGACTTTGCTGTTACCAATGTTTACTATGTCCCTAAGAAAACCAAGAACCTTTTGCCACTTTCAACTTTAATTGGTACTGTGGGTTATCTGATTCGACTTCTAGCGTCAGGAGGATTATCGGATCGTCTTCAACAGACCATTGCCAAAAGGGACTCCCAGAGTTTGTATCAAGTTTAGTATTCTGTTCGCGATGTAATGGTTGGAGAAGTTTATTCTGTGACTGTTGACCCACATGTTCTTTTGGGTCATCCGGGTCCAGATATTGAAAGACTCAGCTGGTCTTCCTACTATGCATATTCAGGAGGATCCAAGTTTTCACTTCAGGCCCCTTGTCCGTCGTGTGCTACGACCAAAACTGTCCTGCGTACTCCCGGGGTGGATATGTCCAAGTTTGGACCAGTCCATCCACCTCTCCAACTCATTAGTGCCGCCTTATGGGGTTCGTTTTCCTATGATGCTTTGGGATCTCGGGCTAGGTCTTTTATGGTCATTATTGATGCTTTTACTCGCCATATGCATGTTGCTATTGTGTCTGCTAAATCGGAGGCAGCTGATGAATTGATGCGCTTTATCAATGCCGCTGAACGTCACTTCTCTCATCGGGGTCTTAAGGTTTCTCGCTTAAGAACTGACAATGGTGGTGAATTTATGTCTACGGTGTTCCGGTCTCAACTTGCTGATATGGGTATTGCTCATGAACGCACTGTTCCTCACAACTCACACCAAAATGGTCGTGCTGAGCGTGCTATTCAGACACTTACTTCCAAAGCACGGACTCTCCTTGCGTCCTCTGGCCTCTCTGGTGCTTTCTGGCTGGAGGCCATTATGTGTGCTGCTCATATTATCAACCGGTATCCATCCAAGCTCCTCCGCAGCAAATCTCCCCATGAGCTTTGGCATGGTGTCAAGCCCAACTTGTCTCGCTTGCATCCCTTTGGATGTCATGCCTATGCCACTGTTCCAGAATCCCGTCGTCCTTCCAAGTTGCACGAACGGCCTTGACCGGGATTATAGTTGGTTATGCCACTCGGCAACATGGGTTCCGGATATTTGATCCTGCTACCGGTCAAGTCATTGTTAGCAACAATGTTCGTTTTGTTGACTTCGACTTTCCATGCACACGCGACCCTCTGTTTGCTCGCGTTAAGAATGTTACCAAGAGTCTTGATTATACGTTTACTCCGCTGGGAGCTCTGTTTCCGATTGATTATTGGAGTGTTCCATCTACCACTACTACCACTGATACTCCTGATATGGATCTTGTTCTGGACCACTCTGACGAGGACGTTATTGATGACACTTCGATTCAGGGCTCTGATGCTATGTCTTTTCCGCGTGATGATATGTCCGATGTAGCTCCTGAATCCTTGGACTTTGATTTCCCCTCTGACCATGAGTCTCGTTTGCCATCCGATCGTGACCTTATCCCTGTGTCCCAACTGATTGTACCTGGGTCCACGCTGCCTGTGTCTGGTCTGGATATTCGACCAGTTCTGCTCCCTCCATCGTCTCCACCACGTCCCCCTGCTGTTGAGGAACCTCCCACCCCAGCTCCTTCTATGTCTCTGCTGTCGTCTCCTCGCCAGATTGCTTGGCGGTCTCCCCGTCAGGATCTCCAGATCGAGCGTTTTGTTCATCAACCGGCTCCGGCCTACCGTGACATCACTGATAATGCTCCTATTGAGTCTCGGGGTGGCTATACTGTGCCCTCCTTGCGGGCGTATGGATTTTCGGAGGATGAAACCAG